>CAEMYA010002117.1:951353-1070377 GCA_903131615.1 Diplodus sargus
TCTCCTGCGCGTTGCCGTCATTCCAGGCAAAAAGTGTCAATCCCTGAGTGCTACCTGACAGGCAGGCTTAAGGAGCGGTTCACCATTACTCCCCTGCCTGTCAGGTCGCACTCGGGGATCGACACTTTTTGCCTGCCCTGACGGCGACGCGCAGGAGATGCAGCAGCTAACGTGAGTAGTTCAAAAACCTTCTTTTTCATAAACTATGTGTACACAAACAATGTTCTCAATGCTCGTGTTCATGAGTAGAGACCCTGATGATGCTACGAGCATGTTGTGTCGAGCCTTCGTAGTGTTTTAAAAATAGCGATGTTGATGCTAGCGTGTGATGCCCCGAGCACTCCCGTTCAAAATGAACGTGTCCAAAACCAAGACTACGGTAAATCTTAAAAGTCCCTCTTTCGTCGTAATTATGATTATACACAAAGATTTGACTCATATTCAATCCCAAATAAAGCCTCGGTTGCTTTTTGGCGAGAGTTTCGCTTTAAAATGAATAACCTGACCGTACAGTTTGTCAGAAGCTGTTTGAATATCAACAGCAACTACTTAACTGCAAGTGCCCCTAAACAAGTTCTTATCCCCAGCTTGTCAAATACAGCAGGATGGTCAGTGATCTATAGCCACTATATAAAACTGATGCTTTAGTTAGTTAGCGGTAATACATACTATGCAATATTCAATTAGTCTGTCAAAATAAATCTAGCTGACAAAAAGATCACCTATAACAACACATTATCACTTTGGAAATTATATTAATGTTGTCAACCAGTTGTAGTTTGGCTAGGTTTAAGCACAATAAAAAACTTGGCTTGGTTTGGGAAAAGATAAATTTTTGAGTTCAAATAACTATGTTTAGTCTCGGAACTCATATCATGTAATTTAAGTAAGTTAGCCCCTTGCATAACGTAGCCCCACTCTTGGGAATAAAAGCCTGATCCAACCACCCGACCGCACCCAGACTCAGACTTTTCTCGCTCTTTCTCTCACCTACAGCATTAAACTTAGAAGCATGACATTAACCAGGCCGCTGTTTTTGACTGGGGAGTGAGAATGGGCTGCTAAAAGCTACTGTTCCTGTTACCACCCAATATAAACACATGAGAAGGAATAAACAACAGGCTGACACTTTCATAACAATCTGCCCATCTGATTTGAGATTGTTTTGTGCACCAGTGGATCTAGAGGAAGGGTCATGGGGTTCACACAAACAGATGGAGTCACCCATTTGGGGGAAAAAATCAATATTCACAAGTTTCACCTTTCCAATTGTTGTCAGAATACTGTATGTTCATATACAAGTGATAAAACATGATCATCAAGGACATGGAATGTATACTGTAGACCAATCCAATAAACAAGCTACCATTACTGTGGTTGCCTCTCAACTGTAAGCTCTGAAGTGTACTGTATGTAAAAAAAAAATTCACTTCACAATTCACTACATACAATTTTGGTTTGGTCAGCTTCCTGAAATCGTATCGTTACCGCAAAGAAGAGAATTCCTCTGTTTAAGGAATAAGTCTAAAGTTGTCCTATTGATCTGTTGAGTCTTCTTAGCTGATTTGACTTGGCTCTGTAGTACTGTGCATAACCACAGTGGATGCTTGTGAAACCATAATGTCTTGTGTTATGCTTTATATACAAATGGTGTCATATACAGGTGTATAGGATTGGGGGTTGTTTAAAGCCACTCTGATTGAGCTGTTTTGAGTGCTTAAGAAAATAAAGCAACAAGGAAAGCACATACTTACTTTTGTTGCATCATAATGAACAATGTAATGCAATTACTTTTTCAAGTAACTTGCCACTGGTTATCAGGTGTGAATTCCACCGAAGTAGAATAGAAATAATAATAAAACTGAATTAAAAACATTTAACTACTGTGAGCTGTCAGAGGACCGAGGCATCATATGAGGAAATTCAAGATTTAACACGACTCTTGTGTATGCTGAAAGTGGGCATATCGTGATATGTTTAATTTGTTTTCTTCAGAAATATTCTGAAACCCCTGCGAGCTCACCGGTTATTTTATCTTTAAGGCGGGATAAAATGCTACAGAACTTATCACATTAAAGTGAGGCAATGCTTTGCTGCAAACATGACAGCAAGCATCATCAGAAGTGGATACAGCTGGTGAACACAATACCAGCCATCATAAACAAAAGCAAAAGCTAGGTGTGAATTTCACATTAGCTGCCAACTGTGAATGTCACCGTCAGAATTTGAAAGAAAGATCAAATCTACAAATAACAGGGAAAATATGGTTGCGAGGCAAAGCTCAAAGCATCCAGTGCTGCCTGTGATTCAATCACTTGCTCCTCCAGCAACTGTCTGTTGCAGATTAATAGTGATTTACAGCCAAAGAATATCACCACAGTCAGAGTCAACCCAAATCTCTTGCCAAAGACTAGGTATGATACAAGGAAAATAAGTTTAATTCCAATAACACCATGACAAAGTTAAACAAAACAAAAGTAAAAAAAAAAAGGTTCCCACTGTTTCCTTTCAATCTTTGTATTGAATGTGAAATTGTGAAATGATCCCATACTAAAGAGATGAGGGGGCAGTTCATTACCATTTATTAGGCTAAAGGATTTTCATACTGTTGTTTAATATACACTTTGAATACTTACAATTCTTGCTTACACTGACCTCACATTTCATCTCTCTCAGAAAGTTAATTAATTCTTGAGTCATTGCCTCAACGAAAACCACACACTGTATGTTACACTGAGGGTGGGTAGAAATATCTTCCAGAATATATGATCATATCTGTTGCACAGTTCTTTCTGTTTAGCCCATATACTCAAGAGCTGCATAGAGGCCTTTCTGTGTCTTGAGACAACATAGACACAATCGCCCGGGCGCAGTGAAGGCATGAGTGCATCTTGGCAGCGTGCCATTAGCCATATCAAAAACGGCTGCCATTTCATTTCTCTGCTCAAATATTTTTCCATCAAACCTAATCGATTGCCAGCTTTGCTTCCTGTAACCGCAGCCTCATACAGTTCGTATTGCTGCAGCTTGACAGAAAGCAGCGAATCCTCAGCACGGTGGGGGATTTGTCTTTGGCCTGTTCCGTCTCTCTCCCCTCAATCTCTCGTTGTGTCCTCTACCGGTTCCTTGCTCTTACTTGTGAGACAGTCCTAACGCTGGGAGGTCAGGAGTGACAGGACATGTGGGTGTGCTAATCTCCCCTCGGTCAGCACTGGAACTGGACCTCAATCAGCACAACGTGGTATTTGACATAATAGATGGGTGAGGAGACAAAGGAAGACAAAACCTCCCCTGACAAATGGATGAATTTCCTGGAGAGCACAGTTACACTTGATGGTAATGGTTTAGGGATGAAGTATGGGGGGAGGTGGAGACCCGCAGAGAAAAATGGTTATTGCATCTAATCCAGATGACAGCAATGACCCCATTGTCACATCAGGGAATTGTCTCTTCCACTTTGATTCCGCTCAGCGTGACCACTTGAAAAACTTATGGAACAATTTAAGGCTGAAATGTTTCTATTTAATTCACCTTTGGGCTTTTCATGCTGGGATGAGGTCAAGAAGCGGAAAGCATGATGCATGGTGGGATAATCTAAGTTTACTGCCAGGAATGCAGGTACTTGCTTCGGCACCCCCTTCTAGATCTCCCTCAAGGGCATCATTTTCCACTTCAAAACACAGTTTTGGTCCCTCTCCCAAAACTTGTGTTGTCTGTCCAAACCCAGGGGACAGGATGCACCGATTAATGAAAAGGTGAGATTCACCCAGTCTGACTGTTACCTTGCAATTGCACCAAATGCTTAATGGGCAGCAGCAAGCAGGAGAATTTCTGTCTACAAATTAAGTGTCTGAGGCTGTGCTTCCTCTCAGGCTGCATACAAACCTGCTTCCTTTGCTGGGATTGGTATAAGTTAACTGCTAACCATGGGGTTAAAACTGGAGTTGGACACCCTGTCATGTTTTGGAAATGTAACCACTGCAGAATATTTTATCAAAGACTCCAAGGTCATCTGAAGTAAGTGAGCAAAAACATTACTGAAGCTCCATTGGATGTCACTCTTCATTGTTTTAGCAAGCCAAATAGGCTTGAAATGTTCCGAACTGTTTAAGAAAATGCCAGCAGTTTGTATTTTTGGTCAATTTGTCAGGGTCAATCAGGATAAATTCTGATGTGTTAAAGCTATCAATAGGCCTAGCATGCAGCTTAATCATATACAAGTAAACCCAATGACGGGCAACGTCTCACTGACTGAAACACACAGAATGTGTAGCTTAAACCAGTGTATTTCCATGTCCACTTGCAGTCAAAGTTTCTCCACTTGCTACCATCAAAGCCCTGTTCTGCTGTTGTCTGTGCCCTGCAACCTGCACTGAAAAAAAATCAAAGGGGGGATGATAACAAAGTTTTTATTTTCCTTTGCCTGTTCAACCACATCTGGTCAGGTGTTGGATCACTGAAACATCACCTGAGGACAATTTGGATGAGATTTCATCACTGTAGTGATGAAATCCAATTGCAATAAAAATGAAACACCAAATCTAGCCTTGAAAGGCTCCCTTCTCATCAGTGCATTTACTTTCTATCACAGTTACTCAGGTGATTTCTTTTCCTGTGACCCTTAATGGCCCGAATTACCTCATTATTTTGAATTCTATCTCACAGAGTGAGAGCTCTCCAGCTTATTATATGACGGGAAATGATGCTGTTTGGAGTTGCAGGGGCCCTACTGGCTACTAATTGAGAAGAACAGTGAGGGAGCCATCACTTTGGAACTGCACACTCCCTGTGGAGATGCTGCATATGACCCGTCACTAGGAAACAATGACGTCTTATTGGCAAGCCAATTCCCCTGAAGCATTGACATGACAGTGCAGCAGAACACAAACACATAATACCCATACAGTCTAAGATTCTGCACTTTCAATATCTCAGATTGAAAGACCACTATAATGATTGAAAATGTCCCCAAATGTCTTCCTGTATGACACCAATAAGAAGCTGACAAAGATCAGATAGGGAGGAGAAAGTGGCCAGGAAAAAGACACTCAAGGGACACAAACTGAAGATAAGATGGAGGCACGGTGAGTGTTTGAGATGTAGGGAAAAAAAACAACAGATAAACAGATAAAAGGGGAGACAGCTGTGTCATCGACACTTAAAAGGGAATGATAGAAGTGGAGATGTAGGGTGGAGATGATAAACTGACAGCTGCCAGCCTTAACATGGGCTATATGTAGCACCGCTGGAGTTATGCAACTGTCACTGGTGTATTCTTAAGGATATGTGCCACAGGAAAGGTTGTTTTAAAGTGTATTCTTAAAGGATGATGGTCTGTCAACACCAGAGCTGGGTAAGTCCAAGTCAAATCCCATGTCATTCTAAACAAGTTAGAGTGAAGTCTTGAATCAATCAAGACAACTCTGAGACAAGTCAGAAGTTAATGAATGAATGAATGTAGCATGCCTCTGAATTAGCTGAGGTCTGTTGAGACCTCACGATCATAGTCAAATCAACCCTCCTTCACGCCCTGCCGCTATCTAAGAATAAAAAGGGCTTCGCTAACAACTAAGTGTAGATAGCAACAATGAATGCCATTATATTTATTATCAACTGGTGTATTATTTATATACTAATCTTTATACATGATAGAGATTA
Source organism: Diplodus sargus (assembly GCA_903131615.1). Taxonomy (NCBI): domain Eukaryota; kingdom Metazoa; phylum Chordata; class Actinopteri; order Spariformes; family Sparidae; genus Diplodus; species Diplodus sargus. The sequence continues at coordinate 957,012 of CAEMYA010002117.1, forward strand.
CACTTAAAGCCAAGCCCAATAATTACTATTACCTTTAATAAAACATGATAAATGCATAGTGTCTTCATAAAACAAAAAGAGGATGGCTCTGCTTGCTTGACATGATTGACAGAGGAAAATAATCTTCTATAATCTTACACTTCAGTTTGAACGAAGATGAAAAATCCTAATAAAGCTTAGCCTTTGGCCCTTCTCCTGACCTTTATTCTTCCAGGAATGGAATGGCTACCAATCAACTGGGATTCAACAGAGGATTTAATGTTAACTCCATGGGGGTATTGCTGAGAGGCTATGATAATCATAAAATGTATTATGCCAATTGTCTCCGTAGAGAGAATATGCATTAGAATCTATCATGAAAATCAAAAGCAGACAAGGTCTAATAAAATAGCCAAAGGCTGAAGCCTGAAGCGAAGAGAAATGCAGCCTGTACCAATGGGAAGAACAATGGGTTTTGGATTTAACATTGTTGGTTGCTAAATTTGTTCAGATTTCCACAGACATCCGGCCAACATGCATGGAGTGATATCACATGAAGATTTCCTGTGAAGCCATGGTGGAGCCTGAGTGCAGAATATTTTGGATTTAGTTTTGCTCTCTGAGTCAAAGAGCCAGAGCTTCCTTCAACAAGCTGTCATGTTGTGCTAAAACAGAGTAAAACATCTGGGATAAACAAAATTGACAAGGAAATACAAAACAACTGTTTTGTTCAGCATTGATAATTCAACTGCTTTCGGTGCTCACCTAAATATTTGCTTTAAGTGTCTACATACATGCTTTCACTTCACTTTGACTCTCCAACAGAGAATTTAACTACTCCAACTGACATCCAGACTGTCGGCATGGCTCGCATACTAACTGACACGTACGCGACTTGTGCAAAAACTTCAACCATCTCTGTTGATCAAAACTTGAACAGACCTTTCATCTGGCTTCATCCCTAGTCAAAGAACTGTTCGCCTGCTTCAAGAGCTTATACATCAACTTACATCAACTCCATTCATGGGTTAGTTACCGACATGTCAGCTGATTCAACCTCTTACTCGGCAGACGGTTTAACTACTTTTAGCTTCATCACCTGACACATCACTCCCATACACAATTTCAAACGCAAATAATAAATGCGGCTCGGTGTCGGATTTCCCTCTGACCACAAAAATATTCCTTTTAACTTTGGCATTATCTAGGCCACTTTCCGCATTATTCATAAAAAACGTGTGTTGTAAACCTCTTACAGGTTTTGGGGCAATAGCAAGCTGCCAGAACAGTTCAGTGTGCCTTGGGAGTCCAACATCTCCAGTTTTTGTTCATATGGGAGCTGTTGGGTTGATATCTGGTACCAAGGCCACATCAGCATATAGTCGTTTTCATCAAAACTGTGTTCAGAAGTGTTTCCTATAATATCAATCAGCACATTTTATCTCTCAAAATTACAGCAACTGGGAGCTCATTTGAAGGTGGTAATTTACCCCATTTGATATGGCTGCTAAAAACATGTTAGGTGTCTTAATTAAAAGCCATACTTCTTTAGCAATAATGAGGATATAAGGAGCAATTTAAAGAGAAATTTTGGAAATAGGCAGGAAGTAGCTAATTTGACACCATTTCCATTTCCACATATATTCGGCACTAAGAGATGTAATACCTCAGGGCAACCAAACAAGAGATTCTGGGGCAGTACATCAAAATAACTAATCAAATATTCAGCTATGAGAGACTGGCCTCACAGAGGAGATTTGAGGAGAGCAGCAAATAGGCCGAGAGTCATTTGAAAGAGCAGACACAGAGATTACACAAGTACCAGCTGTCAGAACGCTGGTGAATCAGCACACTCCAAAATGAGGGCTGCAGAATGTGACAACAGGGCTGCGCTTGATGGACACATGTTGACAGGAAGCGTCGCCGATGATGAGCGGGAGGATACCCACAGTCCTCTGCTCTTCGGCCAAAAACATCCAAATTGGCTGACCTGTCAGGCTTGGTACAGCCGTCCAGAAGTCTGCAATCATATGCCAAGCTACTTTAGCCTTTAAAAACCAGCCACTGAGCTGCTCCAGTTCTTTTTCAGCAGGTAGCCAAAGTCAACTTGTAGTTGATATAATAATCCAGCAAAAAGCAGCACGCGGGCCAATATAACATCGGCTGCCACAATTGAAAGGCGGGAAGTGAAGCCACAGAAGTATCTTCAATCCAAACAGGCCATAAAGGTGTTTAAATTAAAGTGGATGAGAAGATACAGTAAGGCAGGGAAGATATTAAATGTGAGATGAAATGTGATTAGGAGGTGGAATAGTTAATTGTGAATAAAATAAAAAAGTGAATAAAAAGAAAAAGGAGAATGAAACGTGTCATTAAACGTTCAGTTTGTGGTTTATGCTATTGCATCATCTAAATGTAAATGTGATAATAGCAATACATTTTCAGTTAATCAATTAATTTTAATCAGCCCCAGGAAAAGCCTGTTATTTTTGCCACTCCAGTCCTCCACACATGGCAGACACACCAATCACTCACGAGGACAGATTGTACAAAATATCTCTGGTTCAAATCTGGTCATTCAAAAAAGAGAATGCATTTTATAACAAGCACTGAGGAAAATATATTTAGTTTTTTTAAGGTTATTCAAATCCAGTGGTACTGCCACCTCAGATTCAAGAAAATAATCTTGGCCATGTCATTGGAACTCTTGCTAGAGCATTTGAGGGAAGGGGGAAGGGGTTGTGGGTGAAAATCTGCCATTAACCAAATGGACTTGGCTGGCTGGAGGAGAGCTCGCCTAATGTGTGGTGTACTTAGTATAGAGGGACCTGAGCCAATTTTAGGGCCTCAGAGTGTTGCAGTGAGTTCCAGATACACAGTGAGGGTTCTGAAGAAGCTTCATTTATTCTCAGCAGGGTAACAGAAGGGAACTGAGTTCCACCAGAGATACAAATGGTGTATCCATGTGAGGCGACAGCAAGCGCTACAACCAAAGGTCAGATGCCCCAATTTCATTTCTTCCTCTTTTTGTTGTTCCCTTCCTAACAGCGGCTTTAGCAGAAATAAAAACTACAGAACAATTACTGTGTTATTTTCTGTATTATGGCCAACACAGATAGATGTTTTGTTTCTTATGGATGCCTAATTTGTGGGAATGAAGGCAGGGAATAAAATCTGGTCCTTTCATCTCTCGCTTGTTATCTTTTTCAATATGATCAGTGTGCTAATGAATCTGACCAGAGAGCATGGTAATGGTACCTCATTTTAGTGAATGAAACATCTGCCATGAAAAAGAGAGAATTTGGCTTCAGGGGGAATTTGGAGACACTTTTATTGTTTGTTTTTTTCAAACTGAGGACTGCAACTATTCTTCTTACTTAAAGCCACATAATCTCATTCATGGCATTTTATGTGCGTGTGCAAAGTATGGTAGGTATGGTAGTTATGGTGGCAATGGTAGCTCCGCATAGCATAGCTTAATAAACATATCTGCAAAGTTCTGTACGACCAAGACAATTTAATCTTGTGTCCACAAAATTGTTTTCGTTGAACAGTAGTTCAGATAAATAGGGTTTTTAGTCCATCACAAGGGGCTACTTTAATCATCTCTAATAAAGTTGAAAAAATTCATTATTTCACATCTCACTATATTCACGTACCAACTATTTCTTAAAATTGTCACTCCAAGAAGTCAACAATTCATGTTTGTGATAAAAACATTTCTCACCAGGACACTCAAGAAACCTGATTGTAACCAGGTTATTAGAGGTTATAAACTAACTCTTAAATTGTTGTATATTTTTACATTGTAGTGTAACACAGATGCCGGATCATGCACAGACTGATTCTGGTGTTTGTTGGTTGAAAGCTCTGACCCCCACATGTCCAGTGTCTCACTTAATAACAACACTCTCAACCATCCAACCAGTACATGAATACTTCAGAGGGTTTTTTAAATTGTTGCTTTCAAGATGACACACCTCAAACAGTGAAATAAATCAAAATGAACATGATGTTCCCCATGCAGCAGATGCTGAAATAAACCGAAACAATGGCTGTCTGGAATGTTGCCTAGAATGTTGACAGAAATATGTTAAGCATTAGATATTTGGTTAATACAAGGCTTCTGCTACTGTCATCAACCTGTGTTACACACTAGTCCTTTCCCTATTTCTGCTTCCTTGACTTTTACAAGCCACCCAGCTTGTTCTCATAAGTGAGTCTAGCTTGATGTTTTATGATCAACAATAACAACACAGGAAACTACCATTATAATTACCAACAAACCACCATTATAATTACCAACAAACAAATTACCAGCAGGGGTTTGAGTTACAGAAGTAACTCAAACCCCTGCTAAGACTTTTCAGACCCCAGTTGTGACTGGACTCCGAGAGTGACCCTCCATCTATTTTAGTCTATCTAATTGTGAAGCCAAGCACAGTCTCCATTAGTGCTGCAAATGGACAGTTTCCGCATTAGTCCTTTTTCTACAGTTTGCATCTTAAATATCACCAAGTTGGGAAGTGGATCCAGTGGAGATACTATAGCTGTCCAGAATCATTGGCAGGATATCGATAAAGTAGCAGATTGGCTGCAGGTAGGCTCGCCAACCCATCTGAACCGGCTGGACGAGTCCCTGAAAGAACCCCTGCTGCTAATCCGGAAACCCTCTGATCAAATTAAAACATGTGAGTGAATGAGGAAAAAAAAATCTGCAAATCTGTGGATCATTTCCAGCTGCCTGTGAATAATTCTTTGATTATGTGTCTGCTTTTTGACTCATTTATGTGAAATCCTTGGATTTGTGCAAAGGTCTAATTTAATTTAAGTGAATCACAGGTAGCGGGGCTGACTGGATGCTGCATGAAAAGACAATTTATTACATTTCTTGATCGTTGGATCTGAAGCTCGAGCTTCAAATGTGAATGGTGGCAGGGGTATTATAGAACATGTAATTTAATAGAGAACTATTTCAAATAAGTTTAAATAATGGCCTAACCCTGACTGTACAGGAAAAACAATGGCCTTTCTCTACTGTTTTTGAAAAAATTTATAAAGCTCAGTGATGTATTAAAGTAATATTAAATAAAATCTTATTACCCTATAACGGTAACATGATGCCTGAGCATTGATTCTCAGCAAGTTTACCACTGCCGTCACTGCCCTCAGCATGAATAAATAACACAAGAAACATCTAGGAGAAGGTGACGAGGAACTGGCCCCTGGAAATAATAATTTCTGTTAACTGTTTCACTTTCAAGATCCAGAAGAGACCATTGAGGCTAATGGGAATAGTGAAAATAATAGACATGTCCCGATCAGTTTTTTTTTTTTTTTTTTTTTTTTTTAGCGTGATCCGCTCCGAGTCCTTTATATAGTATATTTAGTATCTGCTGATACCGAGTCCCGATCCGGTACTCAGCCTTAACTGATGTTTTCCTGGATAACACAGCTGCATTAAGAAAAAAAGTACCTGCATTCCTTAATAGTTTTCTTTTTTTATTTTGTTGAAACAAAGTATATACTTTCATATGGCTCTTCCTTATTCTGCATATGCTATTCCAACACTGGCCGACCACCGTCCTTGGGTCACCTTGTGTGTGCACTGTGACAGCAGACCCTTATGTACAGCCAGCGTGAGTTGCGTATGTGAGACGCAACTCACGCTTGGTAGCTCCATATCATAAACTGCTTTTTACATATTCCTTACGTTGTCATGTAAAATGACATGGACGCGTTGCTTGTAAATATCACACGCGTTCAGCATCTCTTCGGTTGCGTGTTTTACATGCTCTGCTGTATGAGACCCACGAATCTGGTGCAATACCGGCACGTTATAACTCGAAAGTGGAAGAAATGTAATGTAATGCAGAGATGGGAGGGCATACCGAGTATTCAAAAACTGCAGGTGATGAAGAAAACCTTGATCCTCTACCCTGGAGATGAGCTGGTTATCCAGAGCGATAAATTTAATTAAGCAATAAATATCTCGAGGATATTTCTCTAAACTTTTGAAAGTATCCGCGAGTGTTTGTTGCTTTGGTGTCTTTGCCTATATTGCTTCAGTGAACTCGTTGTATTCTTTGAGTGTTTGTTTTTTATTTGCGGTATCAAATGTGTAGTATTAAATGCAGCTGTTTTGTTACCCCCCACGAAATGGTCATATTGCAGATGTTACACGTTGCCGTTGGACTACTTTCGCTTTCTAATTTAACTCTGCAGACATTTTATCCACAGGTTTGCCAGAGTAACATTAAACACTCTGACGTAAAAAAAAGAAAAGAAAATTGGGCTTGGGTCCACCTTCAAAATTAAACCAATAGTGTCACTGCAGCAAAGTGATGTCAGATGGTCTGAATCTGTACCACCACATAACGGTGATAATGAGAATATATATATATATATATATATATATATATATATATATATATATATATATATATATATTTATCTGATCAGGATGTAACGTCCGATTCCAATCGAGTCTGAAACCACGTGATCTGCCTAGATTTCCGTGATCACGTGATTGGATCAGGACATCCCTAGAAAATAATGCGAAAGTGCATTAAACCTGCATTCTGGTGACCGACTGTGTATAAGCTTATGAAAAAATGTACCTACTCTTTAGTTGATTTATCACCTCAGTAAACAGTTTTCTGAAGAGATTATGGTGACAATTGCTAGTTCCAAATCTTCTTTGGTACAGCATGATGCTCATTTTGTGAATTATTGTTCCACTTTGAGTAGGGTATGTTTTTGGGGCATGGCTACCCTGTGATTGAAAATTCACTACCATGGTGTGTCCTCAGGTTCACAGCATGCTCTTATCTGTCTATGTCTAAATATGATCACTTCTCGTTAGGATCCCAGTCTTGTATGTTCTAGTTTCCTGTTTTATTTTGAAATTGTACCCTCATACGTCTCATCTCACATTTCCGTTCCTCCTGTGTGTTTTTACCTCAGTGTTTTTCTGTTCTTTCCCTCTTCTGTCCTTGTTCCCTCCTAAATTACCTCCTCTTCCTCATCCCATCATTAGTGTGTCTGTATATAGTTTTTGTTATCCCTCTTGTCTTCGTCAGTTTGCTCTATGTTGTTCTGTGGTCTTCCTCCATCTTCCTCCATGTCCGCCTGCGTCCGCCTGCTGCTACTCTGTCTTCCCCTGTCATGTCTTTTTCAATGTCTCCAAGTGTCTCTCCGCTGGTATGTTCTGATTTTGGTTTTATTAAAGGTCGCTTTTTAGTTCCACTACTCCTGCCACCAGTGTGTCTGCATTTGGGTCCTCAAACCTCTGGCTCCAAAAGAAACAAGGATGGCCTTAATCCCAAACTTTTTCCACTTTGAACTGTATTGTAGAGAGTGTGGGAAATCAGCAAGAAGATGAGAAAGTAGATGAAGTCAAAGAGAAATTGGTATGTATTCAAAGTATACCCAGAGGGAAGATGATATACTTCTTATAGTGCTTTTAAATTTGGACTAAGGAAAGCAACATTCTCCACTAGAAGCAGCAGAAGCCAAAAAACTGCATAACACAGAAACAGACACATGTCACTCCCTTTTGGTGGTTATCTTAAAAGCCAAACGTGACTTGTGACACTCCATGTCCCTGTTTGCTCAAGCACTCTTTGACAAACGAGTGTGAGGGCCAAAAGAAGAAAGACAGCAGAGTCAGCTTAGCTGTTACTAAGAATTTGAGGTAAACAAATCCTCTTGTGGCTGAGATTTAGAGCAAAGCCTGTGCTTTTCTGCTCCCGGTTGCACTAACGCAGACTGTGAAATTAGCTGAAACAAATTAATGCTACGAAGGGAAACAAGGGTTGCTGAACAAAATGCGGTCTCAGTCAAAAGATGTTTGGCCAAGTTCATTCTTGGCACATTCCCTCCAAGTAAGAGCTGGAGCAAGCTTGGTATTAGTCCCTAAAAACCCTCAATGAGACCAAAATAATTTTAAATCAAATACTGTAAATGGAAAAGTGGGAAAACATGAGAGCAGAGAGGAGTAAGAAAAGCTGAAGCTGATGAAATGCCTGACCACCCACACAAATGCAAAGGCTAATGATAACATTCAATAAAAATGTCAATATCTGGCCAAAATACAAACATTACTGCACACTAAATTGATTGGGTTTTGATTCATAGCGAGAGCAAACACTGGAGTTATCTTTGACACTCTCCGAAGAGAGGGAGGGGCATTTGCAATTTAGCGGTATTGGCAATAACCCCCAGCACTATGTTTTTTTGTCCTATTGCCTGACCTTTAAGAAGCCTCTATAAATTAGCTAGCCCACAGTTATTCAACACAGGCATTAAAGAGTAATGCCCCAGTTCTAGCTCTGAAGCATCCCTGCTGGGGAAACTGCAGGCGATGTCGACTCTCCTGGGTCGCATTTTATTAACCGACAGTGACTTCCTGAGCACCTCATCTCACTCATCTTGCAAATGGGACGCTGTGGTACAGAGTCAATACAGTTTAATGTGATGCTGCTTTGAAACCTTATAAAAATGGGAAAATATTGACTTTATCTGAGTCTTTTATAGGTTGTGAGTTGCTAACATCTCCTCTCGCTTGCCATTGATCACCATAAATCATTTGTACATCAATTCATAGGTATTTCTTTACCAAACAAGCATTTTTAATAAAATGTCCTTGAGAGCTGACATAAACTTTTGTATGCTTGTCATTCTTTTTTTTCTTTTTTTTTTTTATAATGGTTGTTGTTAAAAACATAACATTAAATCAAACCACTTACCAGCCAAGAACATTTTAAACTCAATATTCATCCTCAAAAAAGCCAATGGGAAATAAGTAAGCCAGAGTGGAAGTGCCTTGAGATGCAGTGCCACAAAGGATTCAGTTCAAAAAGCCCCAAATATACTCTTGAAATGCAAAGCCAATAAAACTTTGTTTCAACATGACGTTGAGCTCTCAACAGTTAATAACCATTCTTTGAATGTTTGTCATGGTAATGTTTGGGAATCATGGTTCTATTATGGAGATTTAAAGCCTTGAAGAGTTTTTTGTTGTGTGATTGCTAAACTGAGAGGCATCTCGGGCTGTCACAGAAAGCAGAGTTGGTCCATGTTTCCTTATCCCACCTCAGCTCAATTCAGTCTGTCATTACTTACACATCGCATATTGTTTTGTGACTTGCATAACTGAACAAGATGAACACAAATTGTTTTTGAGATGTCCCTACACAACCTATATATAAGACGTAATGTCCAATGCAACCACTTCTGATCCAGCTGAATCAGATAGAATTTTTCAATTGGAATAGAGAAGTGGAGTAAATACTTGACAATTCAATATCAATACTGGCATATGTTGGTCAATATGAAAACTTGTGAGATAACAATTCACATATGGATGCTTGGAATCATTTGTTATTACAGCTATTGACACATATTAAAGACAGGAAAACTTAAATTGGCTGGACTATATTTACAGATTTTCTTACAAAACACTAGTGCAAGTGGCCAAGCACCTGCAGTCTCGTGCATAAACTAGACTACAGTGAGTCTGTACTATTAAATTAATTCATTGCCCTGGTCTTGCCACATATGAAAAGCAAAACTGGAAAGAAAGGTGGCACAATAAAAATGGAAAAAAGACAAGTGTTTTTAAGGTAACAGTCTGCAATTCTGACTACGCTTTCAATAATTGGGGTCAGAGATATTATTCAGCGTGCCACTTGCTATTGATTCTGATGTTTGCTTAAGTTCATGTGAGAAAAAGTACTTTAAGTGCATCAAGGTTCTTGAGTATGAAAAGTTCAGTTGTTGTGTAGGTGGTGGTAGAAAGTTATCCTACTTCATACTGAGCTGAAAAAAGACTGGAAGCCATCTGCTTGACTCACTGGAGGAAATTATCAGGCATTTGTTGAAAGACGGACACCAAAGTGTTTGGATGGTCGCTGCTTTGTAAATGACTGTCAAAGACTTGCAGTGAGCAGCAAAACACCAGGAATTAATAAATCAACACTTCTGAATCTAAAGTAAACAGGCATGTTAAGCTGTCAGATATCATCACAGACCCCCTGCCTTCTCGCACAGTGTGGCTTCCATCCTTTGCTGTAATTAGCTCATTTTGGGATGACATGACAGCAAACAAAATATGAAATGAAAAATGATAAACAGGAGAGGGAAAAGTTAAATAAGTTTCCAAGGGGCACATCAGCATTCATGTTAAGTCGAGCTCCACTTCACCAGATTTAAACATCTGTCAGTGTGTTGAAAATAAAATTAGCACATCTCAACTCCAACAAACATGTAAGAGCACATGGACAAGTAGAAAACTCTATGAGGAGGACATAAAATTATGCAGTAGTAAATGAAAAACTGAGAAATTCAACCAAAGGTTTATGTTTTCCAATTTCAATACCCAAAGCATTGGTAAAAACACCACCTCAACATGTTCTATGAAAGAACAGATTTTAGAAAACAGTAGCGACTATCAAGTAGAAAGGTAAAAAGTACAAACTTCCTCAATATATCACACTGAAGAAGGACATTCAAGACTTCAAGGCACTCAGCTAAAAACGTGAATTTTATATAAGGTCAGAGGTCCAGAACAATTTTGTGCAAGTTGTGCATAATGTAAGAATAATGTCATAGATTCAACGACTCATTATAGTGACACAATGGCATAGTTTGTCCGTAACCACAGCCTTGAACCCTGGGACAAAAAGGTATGCTTTCCAGTTAAAGGCACTGACCCAAGATTATGTTTATCAAACAGCTAGAGTTTGAGCACACCGGCTGGGTTTGGTGCTGGACTGCGAGAGAATAAATGCATTTCTCTCTCAGGTCCTCTTTAATTGCCTTCAGATTTGTACTTTTCTTTGTAAACATCATGATGCTGCATTACCACTAACAATGGCAACTTGCTAACTGACAGGGACAGCTTGTTGTCAGTGCAATACTACTCACTGGACTGGAATTAATGCATACACAATTACTGAGCTATACGATAGCAGATAGGGGCTGGCAATGGCAACAGTGCAGGACAAACTACAAAATTACTACAGTACAGATGACGAACATTATGCTAGGTGTATCAGGGCCGTGGGACCACAGCCCAGGTACCAGGATGTTAATGGTGGCAGTTTACATTTCTGCAAACCACTGTAATGACCAAGGTTGAAATGTGTACCAAATGTGGCATATCACGTTCACACTATATGCTTATTAGCCACCTGTGACAGCAGGGGTGAAGGAGAAGGTGGATGCGTTATATCAAGCCAACAAGGCTGCCAAAGAGCCAACTGCAGTTCAAGTCACACCACTGGCTTTTTGTCAGGACACATTGAGTCATTTGCAGCCATTTTAGTGGCAACAAAACGAGATGTTTTTTAAGGAGCATAGAGATATTTCCATATGGCAATTTTTCACTGGACGTCCAGGTCCATCCATGAACAAGCTGTTTGAAATAGGTATTTAAAATCAAACCAAGATGTTTTCTTTACGCGTTTTATTTGTGCCTAGAAACAGGAAATTTAACTTAACAAATGGAAACCTGCAACATGAAGAAAAGTCCACTTTTTAATGAAGCTGTGGTTTTGCAGAAATAAACTTGGCAAACATTTATTCTGGCGGTTGGGTTGGAGACCAGTCTGCTGCCACTTGCAACAAGCAGCATCAGTTATGAGTAATGATACACATGATATGCTTAGAAATTAACCCAGAGAAACTACTGGATAAATAAATAAAACAAGGCTGCTGGAACAATGACAGAAACATTATGTTGGGACATTTTAAATTATCAGTCTAGACAATTGTGTTAAAGCTCTGTGATCACTAACACTAACCAACAGCGACAACAGGTATAAGTCATACTGCAGTTTTTACACTTGACTCCGTCTTCATGGCATGCTGTTAAGTAAAGTCTGCCCGCCTACTGTGTAATTAGACAGATCAAAACTTTGATTGAGTATGTTCTGATTCTGCAGAAAACAACTCTTATTTCTACCTGAAAACTAGATTGAAAAGTCTGTTGAACCAGCTTGCTGCCCCCCTTGGAGATACTTGGTCTAAATTTCCTATGTGTGATACAATACAATCCTTCGACAAGAGTTGAATTTTCCCAAAAGCTCAGTGCTGGCTGAACCGCTTGGCATCTCCTGCTGTGAAACACCTCTAAGAGAACGATTAAGACAAAAAAAAATAGCACAAGTGCTGCAACAGTCTGGCGTAATGTCTGGCACAAAGCTGCCATCATTGCCCTGTCTGCTTTTGCAACACTCCACTCTTTATCCAACCGAAGTGTGTCTGTCTTAAGTGCCTTTCCCATCAATCACTTTTATGCTCCAGGAGGAAGATTTATAAGATGAGGATGCTGGTTGGAGATGAGATTCATCTGTGGCTAAAATAATGGGTAAAAACACTCCCTTCACACAGGTTTTACACATGATAGCTTGTGAGTATGGTTATGGCATATTACTGAGCTGTGACTAAATGTGTCCTCAGATAGTAAGCTAAATAGGTTGCCTGGGATGATATGCATGACAGATTTACATGGAAAAAGCAGGGGAAAATGGACTTTGCATTGACATGTACTGCAAGTGACGTGCCTTGTTGTGCCTCACTGCCTCCCACAGCTGACTGATTCTGCAGAAAACAACTCTTATTGTTTTCTACACATTTGCTCATGGAACATCTCAAAGACATGAGATGTCTAGGCTGATAATACATTTTCTGTAAGGGAACAATACATATTTAAAGGACACTTCTTCTGTCTTAAGGAGACAGAGGAGCACAGTAGCCTCAAATGAGCTCCCTGACAGACAACTTTCATAGTAAAAGAGAGCTGCGCTCTAGTGAAACATGGCTCGAGGCAGCACTTAAAAAATCTGGCAATATTTCATTGTGAAACATGGAAAGCTCAATATGTCCAACAAAGCTCTCCCTTTAAATCCTGTCAGTGTGAGAGATAAGCATGCCGCAGCTTTTAGAGATGACAGTGAATTGTATTATGCTTAAACAAGGGAGAGAAGATGTTGGCCGAGGTCGACATACTGCTTCACCCATTCAGTTACAGATATCCCTTTCTACTCTAAATACTGTAGAAGCATCAAATTTACATGCCGGTTTGGACCAAGTGGGAGTCTCTGTTGGAGAAAGCCACATGATGCATAAGACAAAGAAAATAAAGTATTTGTGAATATCTACAGCTTCCCTGTGTGGAATAAGCAATAAGATATGAATTTGCCAAAAAAAGAAGTGTTACACCATATCAAAAACTCCCTTGACATCAATAGGGAGGTTGATCTTACCTGGCTATGTAGGTGTGGGATTTTACAAGAAGAGGAAGAGAAAACTACTAAGAGGAATAAAACAGTTGAATCATCTTCAGTTTTATCAATCCAAAGTTTGATTCAAAAACTCTAGCTTTATGGTGAAGCAAAAAACCACACCTCTACGTCCGAACACCCAAACACAGTTTTGGATCTAATCCACGCATGTTTATCCCGTTTTACGTTACAATATAAGTAGGGCTAGGTCATCGCTTTAGAACTTTCAGTCACCAAATCATAAAGAAATAAAATAGTTTTTGTGACTTATATTTTCCATTGTTTTTATGGGTACAGATAGTATAGCATTTGCTGCAGCGCTGTGATATGGGTGATATGCTACCACCTACCGTACTAAACAGCAGAAACATGCAAAGACAATTACAGCACTGGCCCCCCCTCGTGGCCAAAATTGTTGAAAAACGTGCCCTAAAGTGCCCTCTTGGGAGCCAAAACGCACACTAAAGTGCCCTTCTTTTCGCCCCTGCCCTTCAAAAAGTCTGCGCACGCCACTGATCAACAGTACCATTTATACATTACTGCAGACAGAAGCACTGGTGTGGTCCTAGACCCTTGACTCTCGCTTGCAGATGTTTAATACAGAGGTAATAGTAAATATTATGAACGGTGGGTGATAATATTTTAGAACCCATACTGGCAGATAAACCATCAACACAAATTGGTTCTCTCGATCCAGCTTCTTTTCTTTTTTTTTTTTTTTTTTAAAAAACCCTACAACATTGTTGGCAAAATCCAAAAGCTCAATCACTTCAACACCATAAAGCACCACTGCCAAACTTCCACACCCCCTGCAACCCTCACAAGACTTTTCTCACAAATAAAATAGGTAGCCTGCCATCTGCTCTTTTTTTTTTCTAGCCAGCAAACATGTTCATTACAATAATTAAGTCTGTGAGAACAATGTTTCATGCCGAGACATATTTTAAGGCATTTTTCCAAGATTTTTAACCTTAAAAGCACATCAATTTGACCTGCGACCTCATCTCTCAGTCAAAACGATGTCCGCAGAAAATGTATGGCAATGTGTTTATTCTGTCAATCTCTATGCTTCTCTTGACTGTTATGGGGCACTTGCACCATACCTCAATAGGCCAACTGCTGTTTTCTGGCTTGATAATATGCCTTGTTTTGCTTCGACTAATAATTTGAATCAGTGTTATCATATGAAAAGCACAAATCCAAACATTTGCAGATGCCGTTGTTTGTGAATGATGTAGTTGAACGTCACACCAGCCAACATTAAAAAATAATACACTTCCTTCGACTTCTTGGGATCCCTGCTGCGACATGAGGCCGACACCAATCCCCTTGGGGTGTATCTCATTTGCTAACTGTGGCTTCCTGTCCTCTCATTTCCCTCATCTCATCAGAAAGAACTGCAGGCAAATTGTTTGCAAATTCACTTCCAAAGAAATGTAATGTTTGCAATTGCACTTCACAAAATGAATGTGCAGTCGAGCTGCGATTTCAATAAATTCTGATTAAAATCATAAAGAGGTTCTCTTTTAGTTATTTTTGTTTGTTTCTGCTTCCTTTGCCAGTTCTCATATTCAGATCAAATTGAGTGTGTAACAGTCGCAGCGAAACATGTTTGGGCTTGGTCCAACCTTAATTTTCTTTCCGTATTGTGACACATACCAGTTGTGAACTGACTCCACTCAGCCTGCAATCCTCCGCTGGTAATTAATCTCCTTACCAAAAATAATTTAAAGAAAAGTGATTGTGTTTCAAAGTTCATCACTTAGACTCTGCTACATTTTCACATTTCCCCAAAATGGGAGCTGTCTCCTGTGGACGGTGAAAGGGAAATGGGCCTAAGACCTATTTACTGAGCCGTAATCCTATCAATAATGAAGCAGTCCGGACATCTTAGTGAACACATCCCTTCACTCTGCTTTTGGATGAGAGCTTTTTGATGTTGTCAGTTCACCTATGACCCTTTTCTGTTTTATTTTCCCACTCAAAGCTGTAAGATCTTTTGCTTCCCTGGTTTCTGGAAGTGATTCACTACCATGCTTCATCAGGACTGAAATGTTGGCAGGTTTTTATTCCAGTAAAAAAAAAATGACAGTAAATGACTTCATTGATTAAGATGTTTTCAATGACAATGCCAGTTTTAATCAGTGCTTCTGCAGTGCTACGTTTGAACGGAGACTGTCTGCGTTCGGTGAGAACTTTAACCAAAATGAATTCTGGCCGTCTCTTTATAGAGCAAATCAATCCACAAAGGAAGAACAGCATGGGAGAGGGAAATCATAAGGAAACATTCAAATCAAAAGAGAACAGAACTGTATCTGCCGGGATTAACATTAATATGTCATAGCAGCTTATTCCCTTTTTAAATTTGAATCAGATTTGTGCAGGTTTTATGTCTACATGGAACACCTATTCTTTCTAAACTGCCACTGTGAAGGAGCAGTCATCAAAAGGCTTAGTCAAAGACACATACACACACACACTCCCAGTGACTTAGTTCGCCCTCCATAGTGTCTCTTTGAAATGTGCCACTGTGCTCCCGAACAAAGGTAATAATGTCTCTCTTCTCGCTGGTATCTGGGTCGAATGAGATCAATCAGTCTTTGGGCGAAGAATCAGCATGTGCATCGCTCTTTTGTCACCAGTGTCGAGACGTAGGTGGCGGCAGGGATGAGCCTGATGTGAATCAAAAGACTTTCAGTTCACCAGAGGAGACATGGTTCAGACACTATCAGCCCTCACCATCAGTGACCCTGAATCCCTGAACAATGGGTCATTATGGTGCTCCGAGAGGCCTTAATAGACTGACTGACGGATGAACTTGAAAAGGTGCGAGTTTGTGTCTCTGTGCAGAAGAATGGTGAAAAGCAGCACGATTTTCTACAAATGAGAAGCAGTGAGTCATAACTATCATTCTCCCTGTGTGTAACAATAAAGCTAACACATATTTTGCCTGTTGGGTTTGAAAGTAGTACACCGGCTTTTTTGTCCGTGTGGATCTTTTGTAAGTGGAGTCCACATCCGGCTCCAGGCAGGGCAAACGGTGAGGTGAACGTCTCACTTATTCAATAGTGTTTGATTCAAGGGCTGAGAGGATCCCTGTCAACAATTAAAGCCCTTCAGGTTTAGCTGTAATAACAACTTCTGACAAGCACTTATTGGTGAAAAGATCAAAATAAGACAATGCAGGCCACTTGCTTTATTTTATGAATAAAAAGAAATGAAAAAGAATGTAAAAGATGAACTTTTGCTGTGGTGAAACCTTGAACCTTCAACACTTAACTTTAGAGTCACTGTTGTTAACAACAACAACAACAACAACAACAACATATATTAATAAATTGAATCCAACCTTCACCAAAATAAAATTGGTGTAAAAGCCATGTCTTCTGGGACTTCTCTGGGAAGACGTGCTTCAGGCAAGTGAGCTATTTTTTCTCTCGGATGCAATGATGCTTACCTCCTCCAAGTCAGTCTGAAGGGTCAGTTTGTCCAAATAGGTACAATGTACTACTCCCTTTAGTGGAGTCTAATGTAGATAGTTTGCCCAGGTGCATGGCTTATTTCCAAAAACAGTGATGTCCACATTCTTTATAGGGGCTATTATAAAAATGCAGAAAACCTGTTCAACTCCAAGTAGCTGGAGAAACATCTGGCTGCAGAGATGACTGCTCTGCTTGACCTCAACCTAAAGAAATAACACTAAATAAACACCAGTATCATAAATCCTCCACAACTACCTGAACTTTACCACCAGCACAACATCTACTCAATATGTTCAGCAGTCTCCAGCAGCAAGCATGTCAAAGCACTTTATAACACTCAACGTTGAGGACAGAGGGGAACCTACTGCCAATCTTTCTCACATGTTTGGTTCAATGGCTGTTTGGAGGCCTGGGGTTCAGATAAATGAGCTTCTACTGGAACAGACCTCAACTTTGGCAGCTCTCTATTAGGCGGCAGGAAAAGGGCCCTGAGTGAGAACTTAGTCACAATCACGGTCTGACTTCACCTCAGCCATTTAGCACCTAGCGTACACCCTCTATTGCTAGTGGCTTGACAGGACGTCAATACAACCAGACATGAGCTAAAGGCTACAGAGTTCTCAACAAACAACATGTGGTTCTAACGAAGTCAGGGGGTGCTGCATATATTTTTTTCTGGATAAATCAATAGATGCAAGGGTATCCTAAAACTTCTGCAGGGAAAAGTTAAATTAGGCTCAAGTGAGTTTGGGTTATGTTCTTGAAAGGATGTGAACTACTACTACTACTTTTTATAAGTATATCCGTTGCATATCTTTGACAAACATTCATTTTCACAATTGGCAGGTGTATGGCTAGGGACCAAAGGAAGGAAGGTGAAGGAATTTGAATGAGCAGTTCTGACAGCAGTACAACCACTATGCAAGAACACTCAAAACAAAACATCCCAGAGAATCAAGACATTTGTTGTTTTGATAAAAGAGACAGATTCAGCAACAAGCAGCAACGCCCGGAGCCAAGCAAATTGGCCTGTTCCGAACAGGCCCATTTTGAACAGTATGGCTGGAGTGCAAGATAATAATTTGGAGATGCTCTGGTAATCAACAAAGTCAGCAAATGCATTTAGAAGGTGAAAGTAATTCAAGGATGTGTGGGTAGAAGCAAGAAACTTCCATTAAAAAGTCAAACACCACAGGTCCACAGGAATTACTGAGCAGAGGTGAGATAGCCTGTCACCGTGTAACAGCTATAGCTTCACCCGAACCCACTTTATAAAGGATGAACAAACACTGTGCTGCTTACCCGGGCCACACCATTGTGTAGCTGTATTTGTTGTGGAGACTCCACTAAGAAATCCGCTTTTTCCTTCAGCAGTCTCATTTGCTGCACATCAGATATCCTCTCCTCTTTCACTTGGGTAAACAATGGCAGGGAGGTGGAGCTGGTGACTCAGTCCCTGGAAGATGCTGCAGTTCACTGCCATATAAAAGTTTAATCAAAGGAGCAGGAGGCAGTAGTTAGTATAGTATCTCAAGAGACAGGAACAGAGCCACCAATGAGGAAGCTTTGGCAAGAGGTTTCATATCAAATTTAGACGTCATTAAGATTGCTAATAACAAGCACTGGCCATCACCATGGGCTTTGCTTGAGAGAACACAGCAAATGAAATGCTCCTCCTCATCTTGAGTCCCACAGGAGAGGCCAGAGAGAGGCCAGACCTCGTGGAGATTTCCATAAGCATTTTTTAATAAAATCCAGCATAATGAAAGATAAACAACCGGGAGGTAGGATGGAATGATATTTAATAACTACGGTCTTCTTGCCTCCCTAGGTATCTATCCTTTATCCTCCCAACAGACCCTTGTGTCAATACAGACTGCAAGGTGTTTAATCCAGAGCGATGAGACCAATCACAAAGATTAAAACCAAGGAACAACATCACTGCTTGTGAAACAGGATCTTTGCTAGAAGCAAAATCAATGCCTTGCTAAAGCTTTGTGGTACAGTAGCAACTCAGAAGCCCAGACAGGTTAACAACCTGTCTGAGGGATGTAAGAACGAATTAGTGCAAGGTCAGTCGTGATCTTGTGACCATTTCTTCTTTTCGCCCAGTTATCGTAGATCCCTCATTTCTGATTGTATCAATACTGCTGCTGTGCAGTATGAAATGTGTGGTTCAGTTTGCTACATTTGCCACCAGTGTGCTATAAATGAGAGTACAGCGAGACAAAGGGCCAATTTGGTAGCAGTGAAATATCCAGCCTATCTCTCAGTGTGGGAGGTGAACTCCCACGTTGCACTCTGAGGGGGCTTTTGACAAAGCGCACGATCTGGACGATAGAAATCAGGTCAGTGTAGTGAATTTAGAAATGGACTAGAAAGACCCTTTAGCTGATAAACATGTAATTTCTAAACAGCGGCAGGAAGAAATGGAACATTTGGAAACTGACTACCAAAGAAAAAAAGATGAGCATGTTTGACAGGGACAGAATGACTAGTCAGTGCTTCACTTTTTGCCCTACGTGAAGATGAGCGGGGATCTACCTCACCAGAAAGTAAACTACACATTTTGCCATCTGAGGTAGTGTGACTATAGAGGCTAATTATGAACTCTATCAAAGTCAAAGCTTCTCAAGCTCAAAGCATCAATTCCAGTGGCCAAATTAGTGTCAAAGCCCGGTACCAGAACTTGATGTGAGCAAAAAGGGTGAATCTATACTGTGCCCGTTATTGGGGATGAGGCACTCTCATATAGCCCTTTCAACGCTTTGAACACTTACTACACAGGTGTAACCTACAATCTATAAACAGAAAGGGCAACTTGTTAAGACGAAAAAAAGCAATTAAACAGTCATCAGTAGGCTACTACTTGTCAAAATCTGAATGGCACCTTCATCATCCTAAAAGTCAAGATTAACAACAGTAGTGATAGCCTAGTTCGTGATTTTTGAAAAAAAAGAAAGTGAAATTTGGTCATGATTGATGCCCTGAGGACTTCTCGGTATATTGTCCCACTTCGGCAGCCAAATGCTTAAAGGCAGCAACTTACTACAAAGAATCTGACAAGGTGACAAAGGAATACACAGAGTAAAAGAAGGTCTGATCAAAGAAATTCTGTCACCACACTTGCTGTTCCCCACTGGGAACATTGTGTGATATTGAGAATATTAATCATTGCAAAATAAGGACTTGAAGAACCTTTTAAACACATGAAAGTAGAAACTCTCAAACTCAGTATTCTAAGTTTATGTGTTGATCAAAATGTCACTACCACAATGAGATATTTTTCTTTTCACAGAGCAGCACAAGTAGTTGAGTAAGGAGACTTTTGGTTGTTACAATCTTCTAAGATCTCTTTGTTGGCCACTATGTGTTTTAGCCATCTTTCCTTAAAAATATATTCTTGCACAAGCTTGATTGGCTTACTAATTCTCCTGAACCCTCATATAAGCTTCAGCTGAACATGAGAGTACATTTTGTCCACTGACAATGATCTTGGAACCTGTCAGCTGTCGTTGGACAATGATTTAGCCTCTGGGGGCAACAGCTATGTTTTGGGCTCTAGAAGTAACCTGTGGCTATCCTGCTAAGACCTACTCTTCTGCTTGCTCGTTATTTTCTTCTAGTCTTATAAAAATTCAGCATACATTTCAAAAAGCTACATTGTCTTCAACAAAGACAACAAAGACTTCAACTGTGTATGCAACCGCATCCCATTTAAACTGGTGATTGGTCCATACCACTCAGACTACAAATAGACTTTCCATGTCCCTTGCCTACAGATTCTGAATCAATATGAGCATATATGTTTATAGAGAATAAATGAATAAGGGTTGTTGTGGTGCATTCCGTTTATCTTGAAAGTTAAAAATTCTGAGCTGTGAATGACGTCATACCCAAGTTATTGTTTACGATGCCATTTGATTAACAATGCATTACACAATATTTTGCCCATACAACCACCATAGCACCATGTCCACAGATAGAACTGTAGAAGACATAATGAGAGATAATAAAAAAAACAGTACGTTCTACAGATTTCACTGCTGTAGATTTGAAAAGCAGCCATCTTGGTTATTGACGTCGGGGTTGGTGAAGTGCAACTTTCCAAGTCGACAATCCAACTTACAGCTTGGAGTTTCAGTTGAAAGTGTGGACTTGGAACTTTGAAATTTGGATGTCCAACTCCAAATGGAATGCACCATTTGTCCCCCAATTTCTCAGTTGGATACACAACTGGATAAAGTAGGAACAGTATGATCAAATGAACAATCACAGTAACTCTTCTCCCTTTCAGTGTACAAATGGGCATATGAGTACTATGTTAACATTGAAATCCAAAACGCATCCTAAAATTGCCAAGATGTGGCAGGCAGTCAGACATTCAGTCTGGTATTTACCTTGGATGTGTGTTCACATATTTCCAATAAAATTAATACAGAATTTTAAGCTGTGCTTGTTTCAATTTATCTCCAAAGTAGTACTTAAGATAATTTTTTACCAGCTGTTGGCTTGTTCACGACATGTTTGACTGCTCATGTTTCTCCCCTCGTCCATGTCTATGTTGCATATTAGCTTGGTAGCACAATGATACAATGTTATCATGCCAGTTAGGGGTGATAATGTAAACTACACAAATAAGACAGAAGTTGTAATTAAACTTATGGATCATCTTACAAATTATTGTTTACTGTTAAGGGGTCTGTAGATTGCCACAAGCTTATCAACAACCTTAATCAATGCTACACAGGAGACTGAAAAAACACTAGCTGAGACGCAAGCTCCTGACCTTCTCAGAGCTAAATAGAAGGTATAGATTTCCAATGTATTTGGAGCAGTCCATCATAACATTAAACCCTGAAAAGAAGAAAAAGTAGTGCTTTATCTGTACAGCAACTTGAAGCTAGATATGAGAGAGCAGAAGAAAGCTCTTCATTTGCAGTGTGACGATAGCGGGTGTGGGGATGAGGGGCTTGGGGGATGTGAATGAGTGTGAGGTAATGGATGACGCAATAGTGAATTCACTCCATTAGTTAAATAGTCCCTGGTTTCTCGTGTGTTATTTGACTGCAGTGTAATTTGAGCAAAAGTTGGCCACGTGCAATTAAATCAGGCTGCTAACACCGAAGTCTGCAGACTCACTCCAGCACGGATGAAAACATTAGAAATCTTCCACTTCTGTAATTATTAAATCAAAAACGTTCCTCGCAACCATTATTATTCCCAAGTTTATAGCCATTCTGATTATTCTCAAATAATCACCTGATTTACATAAACTGGATCATTATAGAGCGTTTGGAGCAGAAGGTATCAAACAAAATAACAAACACAGTGTTTAACCTTCCCCCCTGGAGACTTCGCATACATACTCAATGATAAGGTCAATTTAACAGGGGGAGGTTTCCCATAAAATTACCCGTAATGCTGATGTGATTACCCTATATGTTATTTTCTACTAGCTCCTGAAAGTGATGCTAATTGTGAAATGTTAGCTAAGTAATACACAAACAAACTACTCGTTTTTTTAATTTTATTTTATTTTTTTTATTCTAACTTCCTCACATAAATAGAAGCTTCAACTGTTTTAAAATCCATTAAGATTTCACAGCGCTCAGTTGATGAGGAGGAACAGAAACATGGTAATTTCAGTTACAAAATCTGAAAAATAGTCACCTCGTGCACCTACGAATTATCCTCAAAAGAACTTCCATTTGAATTTCAATAGCTTAACACAATGAGACTGGTACACTGTTTTCTGAAGGGCCACATTTGACATTCTTCCATGTCATTTAAATTCCTGTTTCTCTGTGATTAATCTGACATAGGTTTTAGAGGGCTTTGTTCCCGTTTAACTCCAGGAAGTAGAGAAACTGACAGATCTCGTATTGTTTGAGGGTATAACATGTAAAACCATGTCCAACTGTAACACCATAGAAACCTGACAGACACACAAACAACGAACTGTGCTGTCAAAGGTTCAATCAACACAGAGGCAGAATTTAGAGCCACTTAGATTTTGCTTAAAAGAGGATAACATGGAACTTCTGTCTCTTTTCTTATGGGTTTTAAAATTAAGTCAAGGCAAAAAATAAAACCATAAAAAACATAATTTGACTCTGTGGACCCTATTCACACTGGTGAAAAACAATTTTAATGTGAAGTTCCACTTTATCTGCAAAATACAATTTATTTTAGTGGATAGAACTTTTAAAAGTTGTTTAGTTTCTTATATCAAGGAATGGAGAGATAAAGGGTGAGGCAATGGAGTTTGGCAGTGTTCTACACCTTATCTGGTGAATTATCTGAGTCATCACTGCAGGCTGATATCACCAAACAATAACACCAGTCAGAAAAAGGTGAATGACAGGGACACGAAACAGTCTTCCTTTCTCTGTTTGGAAAGATGTGGCCTTGGAAATGAATGCAAACATTATAATCCTACCTCAAACACACTGATGGTGGGGAAACTCATTGTCCTAATGTTGTCTTACCAAGCGTGTTGAGTGAATAAACTATTTTTTCTCCTTTTGCTGAGCATGAAAGGCAAAATCTCATCATCATCCATTGTACTATTGATGACCGAGCTCCCAACTTAAATTGCACAAAGGCACTAACGAATGCAAAGCAGAAGTTTGCAGTTTCAAAAGAAAATTGTGGGACACCACTTTTGCTAATAACCAAAGTAGGAAAAAACGGTAATGACATGCTCGATTGATAAGCAGCTGTAAACCAACATCTCTTGCATAAACAATAGAATATCTAGTTAAAACCAACCGGTCTGAGGTGTGTGTGATTATGTTGTAGCCCCTCGGGATCGTTTGCACATGATATAATGAAGGTAAACACAGAAGACGGCTGTGTGCAATGGCACTGTACTCTGACACTTCTCAAAACACAGGCTGCAGATCTGTCAACATATTTGTCCTGTTGCTGTCAGTTTATTGCACGGATTTAGTGAACTAAAGGAGAAGCCTTTCACACAGTGAAAAGCAGCTGTGGACACCAGATACTGTCAGAATCTATCACGTTTATTTACCGGCGTTCCCACTTTAACCATATAAAATATAATTTTTGATACTGATTAAACTCATTATTTGTTTGATATACTATGGTTTATGTACTACATAAGCATTATTCCATCATGGCTGCACAATGGGTTTTTGGTTTTTTTTGCTATTGTTGACAAAATCATCAAATAAGCAGCAGGCGTGTTTCTGAGTCGTCTGATCCCATCACAACATCCGACACAAATTTGCCAACAAATACCATCAAGTCTCTTTGCGCTATCGCTTTTAAATGAACCGTCAACTTGGCTGAGCCTCTCCACCAACCGTTCAGTCTCTACAGTCGGGAAAACTAAAATATCAGGGTCAGGACTACACCAAATGAGAGCCTATGTGCAAAACGAAAACAAAGCTAGGTCACACAGAAGTCTTCAATTTTGTGTAGGACCTGCCATGGAATGCACCTATTATAATACTGCAGTTGAATATGTAATACCATTTGACATAGATCACCAACTGTTATCCATGCTTTAAAAAGCAGTACTTCCTTTAAATCTCAACTTATCTTGAGCACTGTATATTACACTTTCACAACAAAATATAGGACAAAAAATATGAGTTGAGTTTTTGTGAATAGCCATGGCCTAGGCCATGATTTTGAGTTCTTATTATATATGTGTATGTATAGTACATATATGGATCCATGTTATGATTATGGAACTGTTTTATTTTAGAAGTCTTTGCCACAAGGAACGATTCAAGATTTGGCAGCATGCTCACTTCATATTACTCTTATCAACCTTATAAGCGTGCATGACAAGCAGTGATCTATCTTGACATAAATGTGTAATTTCAAATTCCAATAGTCAGAGGGCTTGGTTAAATCATTAGGGCGTCTCATACAGAATCACTCCCCTTCCCCTTTTTCCGCGCGCACATATGTTTCTCCTCTCTCACAAAAAAGGAGACACAATTTCAATTTAATGCCTTCTGCTCATCCTTCAGATCCAGACACCCGATCCACTTAGCCGGAAAGTTAATTCTAATTCCTCTGTCCCATAGAGAGGGCTAAGAGTCCCACCTTGCCTGGTAGAGCTCAGAGATAATATCACAGGTGGCTCGAGCAGCAGGGGAGCCCCAAATCTCTATTATCAGCCCGAGGGGAGAGGCAGAGGAAGGAGGAGGCAGAGGAGACTGCAATATGGTGAGTTTAGTTTCACCTGGCCTCACAGTTTGACCTCTGGACCATGTGTCAGCTCCTCCGGAAGAGCTTAAAAATAATTAAGGAGCAAAAGTCTTCTGAATGGGAAGTAGATTCAAATAATGACATGCATGTTAAGTGTTCACAAGTGTATCACGTACACCCCATGCATAGTGATAAGGGAGACTCTTGAGAGGGCTTGTTAAATACTTTGTAAAACTACCATCACAGCGAAGAAAACCAATGCCGATACAAGCTGATAGTTGACTTCTTTTGGCAAGCGCGCTTGACTAATGTGTAAAAGTGTAAACCTTCTGGCAGCATTTTAAATAAGAACATATCTTGCAGCTGGAAATGTCCATAAACTTTGTAGATCAAAGATAAAAAGCAGGGGTGAAAGCTAAACTGCTTCCTTAAACACAAATAAGGTATAGTCTACTTTGTCCGTCTAGCTTTGTGTCAGTATTTTTGCTTAGCAGGGTCAGGTCTTCTAGAGCATGAGGGCAAACTGCACAGAGTGTTCCTGTAAATATGGTTCACTGGGGTACACAGAGACTAATCTCTGATTATTTATTGTATAGTGTCTGTAAAATGGTTTACTTCTTAATGTATATGTATTTTATGTTTTTGGAGAGGTTGAGGGCTTCCTACATGCTTCCTTTTAAGAAATATACGCTTTCACTTTTCACCTGCAATTGTTTAGAGTTGATTCTATTTCCAGCCATTTTAAAGGTGCAAACCTGAAAGTGCTATTCAAATAACATAATTAATAAGAATAACTTGAAAACAAAACAAAAAATTGCCTGGCCATGCTTTCCTTGTCTTGCATTAGTTGAAGCCTTTCAGACACTTATAAAAAAATTCCAGGATAAACACTAGCATTTCAATCGTCAAGTTAAAGAATGCAAACAGACAGCATCACAAAGCTTCAATCTAAAAATACCCAAATAGTTCTAATAAAAATGTTTGGTTACAAAAACTTCTGGATAGAAAACCCCAGCATCACACACTAGCTTATATGCAATGGATTTGTCATTTTTCATGACGTTATTTCATCTAAAATGCATGTTTGATGCTTTCACATCTTGTTATTAAGAAAACATTTTCACACTAATATTATTTCTCAGACCTTTTAACCTGTTGGGCCACTAACTAAAGATGATGACATCTTAGACTAACTGCTAGTTTGAGTTTCACTCCAGACTAGCAGTTAGTCTACGATGTCATCAGCAAAGCAATACAGTATGTTGAAATTAGCATATCAGAAATGTCAGATAGGTTGGATCCAAGTGTTTAACTATGCTGTATATCGCAGAACGTTACAATATTGTCTTAAATCTATCTATCTATCTATCTATCTATCTATCTATCTATCTATCTATCTAACAGAAATTAGCAAATTTGCAGATTAGACATATCTTTGCTTTGCAATGCAAACTGACTGCCAGTTGTCATGTCACATCCTGGGATTTGGTCTATAGCACGGCCATCACAGAAAAGGATTTAAACAACAAGCTAAACTACAATTATAAACGCTAATTTAATCCCTAGTAAACCCTAATTTAATCCCTAGTAATTAACTTTTTCTTTTTTTGGTGCACTGTTTTTCTGCCACAAACTGTAAAGCTATTGAATTCAAACTTTGTAACATACAGCCTAGTTTTTACACATATTTACACATCCGTTATTTGGAGTCACACTGGTGTACAGTGGGCTGTTACAGCATTTTTATTGGAAAAAAAATGTTCTGTTCCGTGGATGAAAACCCTACTATTACAACTTCAGGAGTAGACCAGGTAAAGTTGCAGGGATATCCAATATTATTAGGTCTAATCCTTTCCTGTATTGGCTAGTGGAATATAGTCTTCTGTTTATGTTCACCTGGGCGAACCATAGATCATGCCCTGCAGTTTTCAGGGCAACCACATACCATCCACCACAGGGAGCAGATAGGAAGTGAGCCTGTGGCAGAAGGACGGCAGACAGGTAGGAACAGCACAAACGAGCAGACATAGTACACAAATAAAAGAGAAGAATCTCAGCTTTCTAACTCATCAGTACCACAGCATCATTTTAGAATAATTGTCTCATTTTTATAAAATGTATTTAATATGATATGAAGTAGAATTTCTACAAATAAATGGTGTCACTGTTAAACACATTTCCCCATAATGAAGTTCATTAGCATCTTTCTAAAGTGACATGTGCCTCTCGTAGATGTGATATGAACCAGGCTTCCAAGGTGCACGAATTTAATGAAAAGCAAAGGATTAAAACCAGTGAGCGATAAAGAGGATGGAGGTGAGAGGAAAGTGTGAAAGCCGGAAAAGAAAGAGCAAGAAAGGAGCGCATGACAGAACAGAAGGCCCCGAGAGAAAACTAGAGAGGGAGAGAGGAGGGGAAATGTCTTTTTTTCCTGCTGACCCGCTTCCTCTGCTCCACCACCCTCCACGCCCCCTTCCCCTCTGGGCAGCCAGGTGGCCGGGCTGGGCACAGACGGCCCTCCTTCCCTTCTCCATGCTGGCCCTGCTGGCCCGTCCAAACACGAAGCAGCAGTAGTGGGAGGACACCAGCCAGACGAGGTATAAAGGAAGGATGGACAGGCAGTGTTTGAAGGGCTGGCACATGCTCACCTTCCACACAACGCACAAGGAGAACAGAAGCTCTAGGAGTCTTTTACAAGGGAATTGTTTTCAAGAAAATCATGCAAGTGTGCATCTGGAGGGCATTTTAAATGACTGAGGAATTTTCTTTTGTTTATTATTATTATTCTTTTTAGCAGTTCTGAATTTGAAATAGAAGGCATCTGTTAAAATATTTTAATCTGTGAGATAAATATTTTCTGCAAGATTGATTTTTGGTCAACATATCCTAATATCTGAAGGCCCACTAGTGGTCCCTAGAGGCTGTTATACTCTTTGCAGCCCAAAACAAAAAAAGTATTTGCAATACTGTCCTCAAGGTGTGTTCATGAAGCAAATTCTAGCGGCAAGGCGGAAGCAAACAGATGCAGATTCACTCTACATGTTGCCAACTGTGGTGAAGGTGTGCTCATGAGAGTAAGAAATGCTTCACTTTGAGCAAAACATCTGTGTATCCTCATTAATAGATGCAGCTTTGTCTGGAGTGAATTATTAGAGTTATAAATATTGTCCAAGTCTCATACAAAAACACAGTAAAGTGCATAGTGAAACACTGATGATTTTGTCCCGATGGTTGACAAAATACAAAGTGGATCAAAGGTCACAAAAATAACAATGAATCACCCTTGAGGGCCATGGTTATTCAGATTGAATTTCATGGAAATGTGGCTATTGTTTGTAAATTGCCAAACACATGCCACAGTATTTTTGCTATACTACACTGGACGCTGTAAGAGAAATTGAGGAAACTACTACTAACTATTACATGATGAGTAGTAGCCCCTTTCAAACAGTCTGTACTGTATAAGGCACGACTGGTGCGCAGTCATATTGCTTTGCCATTCTGTCTACTAAAGGTATAGAGGTGTAATAGGGGTAAGTGTTGTTAAACTACTTTTTCTCCTTCTGAGCATTACTACTATTATTATTATTATTACTATTATTACTACTGTTTAGGAAACACTGCCTAATGGCTATGTAAAACGTCATACTAGGCGCTTGCAAAACACATCATCTTATTTAGGGTTAGTGATATTACCAGACCCTTTTTAACCACTGCTCCCGATAGATCTCACTCTGCACTGCGCAATACGATCCACTCAATCCACTACCCACTGCCTGGACAACAACCTGAGGACTAACGCAGGAGACGGCTCAGTCAATACTGCTTACTTAGGTTGAAATCATATTTTTCAGCTTCAACAGGATACAGTGTACCCAAGGCTACCATCTGTACTTCCATGGCAGATGTCTCAGTCACTCCATCATCTGGGAGTCCTTGGGCCTTTAGGGGCCATGCTGTCTCTGCTTAAGAGTGAACACAGTAACCCATTGAGCCAGAGTACTGAGGACAAATGGGAGGACAAAACTGAGAGGTCATCTGTGTGGATGCGAACAAAGCTCTATTCAATCACACTGTGAACATGCAAAGAAATATGACGATGAACGGAGTGAAAATGAATGGGTGACTCTTGTTTTGCTGCCAAAAATGGACATGTTCTGCGTAATGTGATGCTACTACAATGAGCACTGTTTCACACAGGGACATGAATGGGCTGTGATGTGGACAGCCGTTATTGACAAGACGGAAAGGCTAGAGGGGAGCTGCCAATGATGTGGCGGTGCCCGCCTCATGCACAAAGTCCCCGGTAGCAGCATTTAACCTTCGCAGGCCTTGGTTAATTTGCCGCGCCTCACCCAGCACACAATCTCCTGATAAAAGCTGCAGTCTAGGGCTGAGAAGAATGGCTTCCTAGCAAAGCCACTCCAGCAGAGACAGCAGTAAGGCAACTCCGGCGATCTGAGAAACCAATGTTCAAAAGCAAAAACAATTGCAGCCTTATTGCATCAGTTCGATGTCGGGTCCACAGGAGCGTTGCTGAAAAATTCGTCATTCCCAAAGCCAACAAGGTCCTCAAAAGTTAAAACCCAAACAATACTCTATGAAGTGATTGATCTTTGCCGAAAAAAATAACACACAAAAAACACCGTTCTCATTTCTGAAAAAGGAGCAAAAGTCATTGAAATTCAAGAGACACAGAACCACTGGGTTTCCTCTTCAACCCATTTAGTGCACTGACTTAGCTAAAACACATTTCACTGGATTAATCTGGTCCGCCTGGAAGGTGAAGATAAAACGTACTTCAGGCCAATATCAGCAGGAAGGACAAGGGGGGGAAGGATAATCACATGGAGCAAAACTGTATCAGAGACACTGTAGTGATAATTATTTATCGTCCCCTGTCAAGGTCAGAATTCTTTCCCAGAGTTGAGGGAACTTTTGAATCTCAAAATAGAACGATCACGTTTTCTGCTAGCTCATTTTCCTGCTGCACTTAATGAGTATCTGACATAGAAAAGTACATTGGAAAAAGGCAGCCATAAAAACAACTCACAAAGCACAAGGTCAACACTATACTTTGTCAACGACCCAAATTAACAAAGGTCTAGATAAAGAACAATGATTAATTGGTCCTGTGCATCAATGCAAGGCAAGGACAAACCCACAACCCACCAATCAGTTCTCAGCAGGAGCTGAACTGGAAAAGACAGCTTTTTAGCACAAAGATAACACACTGCAACCCTCTAAAGACCACTGTTGTCCTTTCGTTGCTGTCCACCGCATTCAAAGGCACAAACCAGCTTTTCCCTGTAGTCATGACATCATTGAGGCCACTCTGTCAC
Organism: Diplodus sargus; assembly: GCA_903131615.1. Classification (NCBI taxonomy): domain Eukaryota; kingdom Metazoa; phylum Chordata; class Actinopteri; order Spariformes; family Sparidae; genus Diplodus; species Diplodus sargus. The sequence continues at coordinate 987,294 of CAEMYA010002117.1, forward strand.
ATTTCAAGCCAACCCAAACACATATTCCATGCCTGGGAGGAGTTAGGGGACATTAAAATGATACAAGCTTACAGAGCCCCCTTTCCGGTCTGGTTTAGTGTTGAACAGGAGCCGGCTTCATTTCCTCCGACAGTCAGAAGGAAGTGGGGCAGAGGAAGAAGGAGGAGGAGGAATATTTTTAACCAGAAACACTACCAATGAATCACCACAGCACCCGCCATCTCCTGGGGGCATTCAATGACGGCTGGTGAGGTGAGAGGTGCTTGTTTCAGGATGGACGAAGAGGAACTTACCTAGAGAGAAAGAGAAAGATAGAGAGATGTAAGTCATGTGATATATATGGAAATGTAAAGTAATACAGCACTTTAAATAAAAGCACTGAAAAACAAAAACAAAAAAGAGACACCCATAGATCAGCAATATGGCAAGATGATAGCACTGTGAAGAACTCTAACTATAGATTAGACTCATCTTTTCTGTCATTTTTAACAAGAACCTTCTGGTGTAAAAATACTCCAGAGTGTGCAACTGGAACAAAAGGAAGTTTGCTGTTGACTGTTGTTTTGACATGAAAGAGTGCAACTCCACAAACAGACCTACATGAGAAGTTTGCATGTCTCGCTGCTCAACGAGGATGAGGCCCCCTTGAACTTCAGTTTCTCAAACCCAACAATCAGCTGCTGCTCACAACCTTTCATGTGGCTGCTGCTGTTTCCAAACCAAAGCACCTGCCACATTCAGAGGGATGTAAATATGCTTGTGATTGGCATGCTGGACAGCCAATGAGATCTAAGCAGCTGAAAAGACTATGTGAACCAGATCCCTACAATATGGCCTGGTGGAACTGCAAAGCTTCTAGCCAAGTCGAACAGAGTCAGTTTTATTGTATAACACAAATTCACAACAAAAGTCATCTCAGGGCACTAAGCGAGTGTTGACCACACTCTTTAACAGGGGAGACAAACAAGGTCGGTAACAGGCTTCATAATCTTTTAAAATGTCAGTTTAAACCATAGAGAAGCTAAGTGAAGGCTTCACAGTTGTATCTATTTTGGTAACTGAATAATAATTTCAGACATTTTCAAGCTAAAAAGTTAACCATTTGCTGGTTTCAGCTTCCTGAATGTAAGGGTTTTCTGCTTTTCTTTGTTGATTATGATAGTAAATGAAGAGTCTGAGTTCTGGACTGTTGTGATGAGCATTGTTCATTGTTGACAGAAGGATATATTCATTAGAAATTGGCACAGTAATCAAGAATGAAAGTAATCATTTGTTGCACCCCTAGAAGCGTATGCATCCAAGATAATCCTAGAGATAATTCAAGTAATTTAGATTGGTTAACAGTAAAGAACCATCGATCCAGAATGATACATCTATTTGACACAGTATCAACGATGAAGTAAAAACATGCATCCGTATTATCTTTTAAGATAGGGCTTTATTTTCAAATTTCAGCCCAGTGCACCTCTTTCCTGAACATTTAAACAGTGCTGGCACCAGATAATGGCAAGCAGCCAAGAAAAAGAAGATCCGAGTAGAGCAAAGGTCCACTAGCTGCTTGGCTAATTTATGCAATGTAAAATGTCATAAGCTTCAGTTAACAATGGTGACTAACATAAAACAAATATTTTTTTCTCCTTGTTCTTGTTGTTAAGTCATGTTTTATGTGTGTTGCTGGAGTCAAATCAAACAGCACTCAAACAGTTAGAATTATCTAAAATAATCCAGGTTTTTTTTTGTTTGCTTGTTTTTTTTTGTTTAATGGCCGACAGTATACAGAAAGGTGTGGTAACTTCCTCTGTAACTGATTATGTTAAATGGGCAGATGATATTGCCTCATATAAATTCAGGATTTAATCAAATACAAATTGTATCTTTGGAGGAGGAGTGAAGCTCATACCCTTTGTCAAGCATATTAAGATAAACTGAACCCACTGTCTGGGTTGCTGTACTGTGTATTGGTAAAACAAAAGCACTGAAGAAAACACACACATTAACTCCTTATCCAGGCATGAATCCAGAAAAGGATGTCACCATGGAAGCACACAAGAGGAACTGAAATAGATGGGGTGGTGCCTACAGGGACAACACATGACCACAAAGTCCGGATAAAAGATGAAAACTTCGAGCCAACTTTTGATCCTCCCAGGATTTTTTTTTTTTTTTATCTGTAAACATCTTGCACCATCTAAAGTCTCTTAGTCTTTTTCTATCTCTTTAGCACTTCTTATTCCACTGCAGTAAGCATTTAAACTGCACGACTGAACAATCAGCAAAACTAATAAAAATGTGCAACTTTTCTGATTTTCTGTGACCAGCACAATTACAACGTGTGATGCGAGAAAATGAACACATTGTCTTGTGCCTGATTGGTGGACATTAGATAGCAAAATGGCTGTGTTCATAGTTCACAGCACTTCACTTTATAATTAAAATTGTATTCACAAAAGCATGATATAATGAGTGGTTTGATTGTTTCTTTATCACCACCGCATTCACTGTTTATTGAAACAGGAGTTTGGACTAGGCCCTTAGAAAATATCCATATACTGCTATGTGAGAACCAATTTACTGGTAAAGAGACAAAGTTAAATGAAAATGAAAAATGGAGGGAAAAAAAGAAAAATTAGTTGCCACAACTGATATTTGTGTGATGGTCCCTGTTCTGGAATTATACTTTCACATGTATTCAAATGTTGTGCTGTATTATTCATGGATTAGTCATGCACTCCAATGTACACGCAGAGGAATGTCTGTTATACCAGGCCCACAAAACAGCACAAACAGCCACATAAACTCATACGTTCACAGTTGTTGTTTGTCTTTGAATGGAGCAAAATAAGAACCGACAACAGAGGCAAAGCTCTAGTGGAAAAACACCACATCCTAATCCTCCTGTCTCGGCTCGCTCTTCTCACAGAAATACTATCTATCTAATTCAAGCGAGCGTAAAACATGGTTAATCGGTTGTGTGGCCATCTATCATGCTGGCAGCCACATGACTTGTGGGTTGGAGACTGCAGAGACTTAACCCAAGAGGAGGTTGGGATTTGCCAGAACAAGTGGGCAGGACATGCAGCAGTGCACACCAGTAGATATCTCTACTGTACGCATGTGCTACCCTCATCTTTACGCTTGATGAAAAACGGGATATTTGAGGCACTGATAATGAGAACAGGATCTTTTAAAGGAAGGATTTTAACCTTTACCAACTTTCGTGACGAATGTAAAGTAAACTGCATGACATTTCCATTTTTGTTAATTTTAGAAAAATGTACCTCATATGATTTGCCAGTAACAAACCACCAACCAGCAACACACATGAGACAATCTCAGTCGGATCCTTTCAGCCCAAAGTGTAGTGATTCTTCTCCTTCTGGATAATACAGCCAAGCCACCATGGAAACTCCTTCCTGCCTCTTCATCTAATTTGTTTGGTCATTCCCAAAGCTCTCGATTAAATGAAAGGGCTGAAACCAACAGTGGAATGAAGAGGTTTGCCTTTTGACTTTCCTTCCTCCTTAAAATGATAGTCTAACACAACACTTTTGCATTACTGCTCATGACAATCTGCCTATCGTTCTCTTCTTAGGCCAACAGCTTCACTTAAACTTTGCAGCTTGCGAGAGAGTGCCTTATGAATGGACGGACGGGCGAACCAATCTCGGTTCAATCTCTCTTTGTTTTAGTGTGAAGTACAAAAATGTAGTTGGACGTGAGCAACAGAGCAAAACGCACAAACCCTTTCGCATTCCATCAACAACATTTTAACCTTGATGTTACCGCTTCCTCGAACCGTGAACTTGCTTTCAGCCTTAACCTATATCATTAGCAAAATCTGGCTCTGTCACACCTTAGCCCTGTAACTTTCAGAAGACACCTTGCGCTACGTGTGAAACTACAGTACATTCAGTGTCTGTAAGCTGGAATGTATTTTATGTTTAGGGGCCTCCGAGGAAACCAGGAACATTTAATGTGGATGATTTAACATTCTTTCAGGCATATGGGATGTCTGTCCATTGCATTTTGCGATTTCAAGGCAATACCTTTTTTTTTGCTGGTATTGTATTGGCAATAACTGCGGGATCGCTCACTGTTATGCTCTGACTTCAGAACGAAACAACATCTCTCACTTTCTGTCATGATTCTCATGCAATCTCAATAGAGAGCATGTTACTTAAATAGAGGTTCTCGTATATATGCAAATATGTAATAAATACAGTCTGCTGGCCTGGGAGCAAGACTTAAATAAACCAGATAGGGCAAAGGATGTATGCATGGAAACCCCAATCAACTCTCACTGCAGGGATGCAGCTGTTGGCATGGAGCTCTCTGTCTGTCTGCGCCTACACACGGCCGTGCTGCCCCAGTCAACTGGATGGCCAGTCATTGGACGGTACTTCTTTTTGCAACAGATGGGAGGATACCCTTGCCAAAGTTTTAGAGTGATGCCCCTGTGACCTCTTGGAGCTCCCTGAGAGGGAGCCCGTCTGCTGACTCCTGCTGTGGCTCTCTCAGGGTCATATGGGGTTAGTTTTTGGTGGATACAGGACAAATCTCAGGCACAGACCTGTTTTTACTGACGCAAACCATGTGCAGTGCTCATGTACATTACATCTTTAAGACTCTGTGTAGCTCTGTGTTGCAGCCCCAATCTTTCAGATAAATTAATAAATCTTTCTGTGCAGCGTAAAAATGTATATTATACATTTTATTGAGGATTCAAAGGCACCCAACACAGCCCTTGTAATGATGTTTGTAGGACAGTGATGTAGTTAAGAAGCTCAGGTTGTTATTAGGGCCTATTTAGCTAGGGCTGGGCGATAAAACACTAATGCTATCTATAGTGACAGATCAATGGAAAATACTTTCTATACAACGCTCGATAATTTTCACTAATGTCCGAAGAAAACCCCGATCCAGAACCGCAAGGCATTCTGGGGGATGTAGGCAGAGTAAGGGCTTTAGCCTCTCAACCTCTCCTGGCCCAGCTAAGCAAGGTCGGTGGCAAGAATGAACTCACTCGCTCTTTGGTAACATAGCAACAACCTGTTGAGTGACATGCACAGTAGCACTTTCATGTTTCACCATCGTGCCTCATAACTGCTCCAACAAAAAGAACAGCGTGGAGTGAAAGGAGAAAGTGAGTGTGACAGCGCAAGAGGATATTGTGGATAAAAGAGGAAAGGTCACGTCACCAGTTTGGCAGTATTTCGGATATTTCAAGTCCGATTTTGTCTGCAAACTATGCAAGGTCGTCGTCCCTGCCAAGTCCGGCATTACGACAAATTTATTTTACCGCCTCAGCCACTCTCATCTATTGGAGAACAGCAGCATCAGAGGTACTCGGCAGCAGTGCCGTACGACAAAAAATCAAAACGTTATGAAGAAATAACGGATGCAGTGGCGTATCATTTAGCAAAGGACTTGCTACCGCTCAGAACAGTTGAGAAGTCTGGATACAAGAATCTTATTCACAAGCTTGAACCCATTACATTCTTATTTCAAATGGGTTAAAGAAAATCAATAATCATAGATATCGACTGATATGAAACACTTACATCGTTATACATTTTTCAGCCATATCGCCCAGCCCTATTTTCAGTCCTCATGACGATATAATGCTAGCAGTTACTGTTCATCAAACCACAGATACATCTATGGCTGACATTTGGACCGAAAGTGGCATATCACGTTCACATGAAATGCTTGTTAACCACATCAGGAGGTGGAGGGGATGCTGGCGGTGTTATAACAAGTCAACAAGACTGCCAAACAGCAGGCCACAGTTCTAGTCACACCACTGGACTTTATTAATTTGGGGACATCTCCATCACTTTATGTGGTCGACCAAAACAGGTATTTAAGCAAAGCCATGTTTTTCCTAACTTCAACCAGGTGGGTTTAGTATGTTAACAGGAGGGAAACAGAAAATTCAACCTAGGCAAACAAACAGTTCGGTCCATAAATATTTGGATATTGAATATTGGTACCACAATGAAATTGAAATGAAACAATGCAGATGCAGTTGAAGTGCACACTTTCAGCTTTAATTCAGTGGGTTGAACAAAAAGATAGCATAAAAATGTGAGGAACTAAGGCATTTTTTAAACACAATCCCTTAATTTAAGGGGCTCAAAAGTAATTGGACAAGTTAAATAATTCATTTTTAATAATTGGTTGAAAGCCCTTTGCTGGCAATGACTGCCTGAAGTGTTGAACTTACGGACATCACCAGACACTGGGTTTCCTCCTTTTTAATGCTCTGCCAGACGTTTACTGCAGCAATTTTCAGTTGCTTTTTGTTTGTGGACCTTTCTGTCTGAAGTTTAGTCTTTAACAAATTAAATGCATGCTCAATTAGGTTGAGATCAGGTGACTGACTTGGCCATTCAAGAACATTCCACTTCTTTGCTTTAATAAACTCCTGGGTTGCTTTGGCTATATGTTTCGGGTCACTGTCCATCTGCATTATGAAACACCGCCCAATCAATTTGGCTGCATTTGGCTGGATTTAAGCAGACAGTATGTCTCTGAACACCTCAGGATTCATCCGGCTGCTTCGGTCCTGTGTCACATCATCAATAAACGCTAGTGACCCAGTGCCACTGGCAGCCATGCATGCCCAAGCCATCACACTGCCTCTGCCGTGTTTTACAGATGATGTGGTATGCTTTGGATCATGAGCTGTACCATGCCTTCTCCATACTTTTTTCTTGCCATCATTCTGGTAGAGGATGATCTTGGTTTCATCTGTCCAAAGAAAGTTCTTCCAGAATTGTGATGGCTTTTTTAGATGTTTTTTTAGCAAAGTCCAATCTAGCCTTACTATTCTTGAGGCTTATGAGTAGCTTGCACCGTGCAGTGAGCCCTCTGTATTTACTTTCTTGCAGTCTTCTCTTTATGGAAGACTTGGACATTGATATGCGTACCTCCTGGAGAGTGTTGTTCACTTGGTTGGCTGTTGTGAAGGGGTTTCTCTTCACCATGGAAATAAGTGCAACGATCATCCACCACTGATGTCTTCCGTGGACATCCAGGTCTTTTTGCATTGCTGAGTTCACCAGTGCTTTATTTCTTTCTCCGGATGTACTATACTGTAGATTTTGCCACTCCTAATATTGTAGCAATTTCTCAGATGGGTTTTTTTCTGTTTTCACAGGTTAAGGATGGCTTGTTTCACCTGCATGGAGAGCTCCTTTGACCGCATGTTGTCTTCACAACAAAATCTTCCAAATACAAGCACCACACCTCAAATCAACTCCAGGCCTTTTATATGCTTAATTGATAATGACATAAGGATGGAACTGACCACACCTGCCCATGAAATAGTCTTTGAGTCAATTATCCAATTACTTTTGGTCCCCTTTTAAAGAGGGTGGCACATGTTAAGGAGCTGAAACTCCTAAACCCTTTATCCAATTTGAATGTGGATACCCTCAAATGAAAGCTGAGAGTCTGCACTTTATGTCCATGTCCATTATATAGCTATAATTGGAATATGTTTCATTAAACAGGTAAAAAAATAAAATAAAATAAAAAACTTAAAACTTAAAACCTAACTGTATAGTTTGGTTCAGTAAAGAAAGATTCACTGTGAATTCATCTGTGGTTTAACAGAAACATACTTAGCGAACATGTACTCTGGTGATTGGGTTGTTCTTTGTTACCAGGCAAGTTGGATATTTTTGATATCTGCAATGAGCCCACCAGCTGAATTTTAAATCTCAGAGCCAGATAAAATCCTTGTACCAATCATTTCTATTTGCATGGAGCCTGTTTTTATTCCTGTTGAATGCTCTTACAGCCCCCTCTCCTTTGATAAACATGTTCCAAAAGCATGTTGGCAACCCTTCACTGACCATTCAGCAAGGTAATGCATGTCATTCTGCACCCACCACTAAATGTGGCCAACACAACTACATGTTGGTGTTCTAGGATTAAAAAATAAAGCAATTTTAACTCTTTTTCTGCTGAAAAATAGGCTGATATTTTCCTCTTTAGCCAATTTACAAACCATGATTTCAGCAGACCTGTCCAAAATGCCCTCTGAGTAACATGTACCTGAAATTGAGAAGTGAGAGGAATTGGGCATTTCAGACATCATGTAAGCACGTTTCAAAGCTCTTGCATTGTTAAGAGAAATGCCAGATAGAAAATGTCTAATACTCGAGTCATTTACTTATCCACTCAGCAGCTTAAAATATTGACACTCAACTTAAATGCATTTAGTTCTCAAACAAAGCCAACACTCCCCAGCGTATATGCACACAAAAAAAAGCAAATGGACTGTAGAGTTGGGAAAGTACCTTATCCAAACACATTACAAGTCAACTTTTGTAGCTCCATACAGGAGGAGGGCTACTGCACAATACTACGTGTGTTTAATGGGGCCATTTTTGAGCATGAGGCTTTTATCCTATTTATGCATATAGTGACTTTCTCCAAAGAATGCACACCCACCTCAAACGTGATCACTTATCTTGCTCAAATGTAAATGTTAGACTGATTCTATTCTACAAAGTTTTCTGTCATTATTCAAAAGCAGCAGTTGATGTTATCGTGCCTGTTTCCTAGACATGAAATCACTGGGGAATTATCATATAGATGGCATTAAAAGCATGAGACAAGGGAATGCCATTAATTTCAAAACATTCCAAACAATTTATGAGACGTATCCTCCTGCCCTTCGCAAAGGTCTGTTAAACCTTGACACCACTTCTTAATTCACTTCACCAAATGTACATTCTGTACGGTAAAGAGATGGGCCGGATCATTATGAATTCCTGTATTGTTGCATTCTTATTACAAAAGCTTCATAAGATCGCCTAAGACACAATCACCTGAGTCTCATTTGGCAAGTTCCATTAACTTTCATCATCTTTTATGACAACTTTTTAAAATATTATATTTTAATCCCTTTAAAATGAATTCTTATTTAAATTAAAATGTTAACTTTGATTGTTCTGAAACGTTGTCCCTGTTGAGCACTAATACCCTCCCAGACGGTGACGAAATTAAATTAAAGCTAACCTAGACAGGCTCAAGATCTGCAGCCTATTGACTCTATAGCATCAAAGCTCTATTGTCCACTGTACACATGGCTCTACACACGAGAGTCCTTATCTAACCAGATGAAACAGAACCGTCCTTGGCATGCAGGCAGTGAAAAGTGACAGTGTTGTTTGCGTCCTGTGTGTCACAGGCCAGGGTCTACTACAGCTTTTATTGGTTGAATCTACCTCAAAGTTCCCCCAGTGGCATGAAACAGCTGCTACAATGTGATGGGCTGAAAAAAATTATGCGGGGCAATCCACAGTCCTAGTAACAGTGTGTCTCATAAACCCCATGGCCCAGAATAAAACTGCTGATTAATAGCTTGTGCACATTAAAAGCACGATCAGGTTTGAGAGTGCCAACTGTGCTTCCGGCCCCAGTGTGTATTGAAATGTGAGGCAATGCTGAGCAGGACGGAGGGGAGCAGAGGCAGGGTTGTGTTGTAGCAAAGACTTTCTGAGCACTCTGTTAATGAAATAGCACTGACTGTACTGCCATAGCACCCTCAACTATGAATTCCAAAAAATCAGAAAAATGCAAGTATATAAGTAGAATGAAAGATATGAAAACTGCTGTTAAAGCAAGCCCAGTGAGGGTTTGGCTGGGGGAATTATTTAGGCATGAACAGTAATACCCTCCATTAAATTTTATGAACTCAATTACCCAGAAAAGGCTGACTCCTTGTAGTGACACTGTTCTAACCTCTGTAGATAAACACGAGATTTCATTATCCTGACAGCAGAATGTGCGATTGAGTTTGGTTTAGTGTTATTTTCCCACAGTTGTGAAGCAAATATCATTATGGCAGATTGAGAATGTGTGGTTGAGTTTAAATTCTACCTAAAATAAGGATGAAATTGAATAATGAAGAAATGAATCTTTCTTGTTACTGCAACATGCAAATAGTGTTACAACCCTGCACCCGCTCCTTGTCTGTTTCATTCCTGTCTATTTCGTGAAAATCAGATATAACAAGTGCCAAAGCTGGGCCTCAGCGAACCTTCAATGGAGAGTGCAATTGGCCAAAACTTCCCAAACAGTGAAAATCAACTCTTTGCAGTGTCTACAAATTGACACATTTACATTTACGCTTGGGCCATTCAGTAGCAAAAAAACCTGTCCGTATTTTTCATTGGCAGCTGCAGATTTGAAGGCTTGAAAGGGATAGTTCGGGTTTTTTGAGATGAATCTTTATGGCATCCCCGTCAGCAGTGTCGTGCATCCACACTGACTTACCCACGACAGTGTCCTGTGCGCCGAGTTCTTGCCCGGCTTTGGTGCTGACGAAAGTAGTCCGGCAAGTTGTCTGGGGTCACGAAAATAAAGCCTTTTTTCTTCTCAAAATAAATGTGTTCCAAAGAGTGATTAATTTGCATCACAAAACCGTTGTCCATGAAAAAGTCAGACTTCATAATCGCTTGGTGCTATTTTCTCTGGATTCGTATCACTGCGCGCTGCTGCTGCTGTCAGCCTGTTTCACTGTGTTTACTGCTCAGAAAGTTAACAACATGTCTGACTACGACACCGACGATCACGAAGACTTTAGCACGGAGCCAAGGGGGTATCTTTACGAACCCGAATACACTGACGCCGAAATTCGCCAGATGGAGTTAGAACGGGCGGAGAGAGACAGGAGGGACAGAGAAGTGGTACAGGTTGAAGCTGGAGCCACAGCTGGAGCCGTGAGAGACCGGTTGACAGACAGGTGGTGCACTTGTTTTAAGTGTCAAATAATGCCCACAGGGGTGGAGTGCTACTGCTGCCATGAATGGGATCGCATCATGCCACAGCTTATAAACTTATCGCTAGCTAGCTCTCACGTTAGCTCTCTCGCGTCGCTGTGTTCGTTGGTCCGAGCACGTAAAACACTGCCAAACAACTGAAAAAAGTGTTGGATTCGTGCGCGGCTGTCAGCTGTGGGCAGCGCGCAGTGATACGAACCGAGGGAAAATAGCACCAAGCGATTATGAGGTCTGATTTTTTCGTGGACAACGGTTTTGTGATGCAAATTAATCACTCTTTTGAACACATTTATTTTGAGAAGAAAAAAGGCTTTATTTTCGTGACCCCAGACAACTTGCCGGACTACTTTCGTCAGCACCAAAGCCGGGCAAGAACTCGGCGCACAGGACACTGTCGGGGGTAAGTCAGTGTTGATACACTACACTGTTGACAGGGATGCCATACAGATTCATATAAAAAAACCCGAACTATCCCTTTAAAGCAATGAACTTGGCAGAGCAAGGCATGGATGCAGGGCTGAGAAACTCCCAATCCACCAATGGAGGCGGCAGTCACCTCCAGGAGAATTCTCCCAGGGCCAGAGAAGGGAGGTCAAGAAAAGGTCCCCAGATTTAACTCAAAGTGCCAGCAATAATAAAGTACGCTACCAAAAAGAAGAAGAATTTCCAACTTGCTCGGCCCATGCTGTATCCACAGGGAGTAAATGAAAACAAGGTTAATGCATTCAGCTCTTATTACCTACGCTGGAGGAGAGCCCATCAGCTGTGTCGAGAGGCAGAAAGGCAAGAAATCAAAACAGCAAGTGATATGTGGGCTGGTATGCACTACAAGATCGCACTGCCAGGGAAATCTGTTCGGCTCGCTCTTTGGTAATGACTTATACAGCATGGCGGGAGAACTTTGTTTCTATGCCGTGTGCACCTGAGCTGAAAGGTCTGCAGCGACATGCTCTTCTGGGAACTTATAGTGGTTGAATTGACTGCTACATTGCCTTAGTGGCCCTCAACAGTTGGCAGAGTCACTGCAGGAAAAATGTCCCAATGAGACAAAATGTTTTCAGACTCCCTGCTGGTTACTCAACCATGGGTGATTGTTTCCAGATTACAAGAGTGCCAAGAAGCCCTCTGTGACCTACAGTGTAATGGGATGGGTCTTTAATCTCCTGTTTTGTTCCCCAGATAGTGTTGTCTTAATAAGTGGCGTGTCTGTGTTTGGATGTAATACCCTCTCTAATAAGACTTAAGCTCCCTTCTCTTCGGATGCCAGCTTGGAGCTCTGGTGCATCGCAGTGTGAGGTCAGGCCGCTCTGCCTCCCTGCTCCCGCATGCCCAGATGGGCCTCCATGACCAATTGCTCCAATGTCAGTCATGTTGACCTGTCAACACCAAGCTTAAACAGCAGGGCAACAGGAATCCTGCCTGCCAGCAGGGTTCCATGGATTCGGTACGGAAAATAATCTCTCAACAAGGACTGCCGGCTGCTGTCTAATGTGCCTATTAGTCATATGGAGCCCCGAAACTTCAATCCATACTGAGGCAGCAACAGCTGAGCTAAAGCAACCCAACAGCCAGGAGCTCTGTGCAGGGGTTGTGAAAGCAAAAGTCAAAAGAGCTTTAAGGAAACATAAGAAAAGATTCCATATAAATTAGAAATATAAACTTCCTTTGAAGTACCAGAAGCCTCAGCATATGTTTGATCTACTGAAACGGCATTTCAATACCTAGTGCAACTTGTTTTTTAAGCAATAGTGTTATCCTTTAGAGAGTTCAACTTATTTATCAGCATAGCCAGGTAAACGATAGTGGTCTAATTTGTGGGATAATTATGACCTGTGTACCATGTACAATCAATAATGCAGAAAGCGCCATAATGTTAAATTATTTCACTCTTTTGTTTTGGCTATATGAGTAGTTCGTTTTTGGTCTATGCTGTCTCATTTCAAACCATTTCCTGATATGATCAGGATCGCAAAATATAGACTCTACATCTCATTGGTGTAGGCTATGATGATGAACATGATGTGCATGTGCGTCTGTCCTTCTCTCTCCTACAGATAGATACTCATGTGATGGGACTTACAGGTGAAGCTTGAATTTTCTCAATGGTGTGCTTGTGCTTGAATGCACCAGTAAGCCCTGTTATTAATTTAATTAGCTTAGGTTATGGCCTTCACTGCTTTCTTATCTTTTATTTTGACACAAAATTGTCAGACTGAAGGACTTATGGACACTCCCACGCATCATTGCTACATCAGCTTGCTTAAAAAAAATTTTGTAGGTGTCTAAAATGTGGTTAAATATGTGTTCTGTAAAACCACACATTTACGCCATTTTGTTTATCTTGGTTATGGCTCAAGATAATGTTCCTCAGAATACAATCATTTTTAGCCTGTAGTATGAGAGTTTAACATTTAGCACCACTTATTTATTGAATTGATACTGATACTGATCATAAATAGCACGGCCATTGATATTGCTAGCATAAAGCAAATTATTTATTCCAAGAAAAACTTAACATCTGGATGGCACCCTGCCTCTTTACTCCTGCCATAACGTCTCTGTCAACTGAGATTGCTTTCTGGTTTAATACAGGTGTTACACACTGCATGTGTTTACACATTATATTCTGTCATTTGTTGCTGCGAATTTACATAAAAAATAAATAAATACTAAAGTCAACTCAACTAAATTGAACCCACAGATAATTCACTCAAATCATTAACCCTCTCGCTGCCAACACATAAAACTGAGTCCAGCTACAGAGATCAGTAAAAGCAAACTTACAGGAATGCAGAGGGTATGACCTCTTTACTTTTGCCAGCAATTATTAACTGGCCCATTTAGCACAATCTGCACAAATCAGTGAAAGTGAATTTATCCCCCCCCAAGGCTGCTCTTCCCATAAAACCCTGTGCAGTTCCGACACCCCCCACCCGCTCACCCCAGCTGCACCTTCAAGTCCGGGAACAAAGCCCATTATTGCTCCTCAGAACGCAGATGCTGTGACAGGTAAATGTTGTCTCAAAAGAATATGTCCCACGATGACAACATTCACTGCAGGGTGACTATTATCCCTGATTCATCATTCTCATATACTGCGGTGGTTTGCGTATTTCTTGCCTGCAGCTTATCAGCAGCAGCCATTCTCTCTCTGCCTTGTGCTCCTCTTTCTATCTTTCCCCTTCTCCTGCTTTTTTCTCCCTCTGTCCTGCTTCAGCAAATCCCACCAGCCGAATGCTTTACCCCAGAAATCTAATGGAAGTGATTTGGCTTCCGATTAATAGGGCTGACAGAGGCAAAACGCCGGGGCAGTGCACTACTGTGCCTATTATGCTAAACACAAGCCGCATGGAAAGAAAGCCTGCAGGGCTTTGGACTGTTTGGTAACAGCAGCTGGTGAGGTAAATACAAATACACATTTCTGAGGTGTGACACAAAAATGCAATATCAATATTTTATACTTTATAGAACCAGTGTGGCACTTCCAATTAAGTCTTGTGTTGTGGTGTAATGGAAGCCAGGATATTATTGGCTTCAGTCTTGACACCTATTATTTGCACTTTTTTGTCACTGCAGCAGGCTCCGTTTTGAAGAATGCCTCTGAATGCGATAATTGTGCTTCTGGTTGGTGTCTTCCTGTGAAACAAGGGAGTAATTGAATGCTCTGGGACCAAATTGATGATGTTATGATCAGGCTTAAGACCCCAGTTTATTAGATTGACACTATAACACCTGAATGTAAACTTAAAGCATTTGTCCCCTGTTCCATGGTGCTACTCATTCTACTCCCCAATGTGGCCACAAATATTATTGTTTCAAGAGTTCATAAGTCTCAGCTTGATTTATAGACAAACTGTCTACATCTGCCCCCACATAAAGCCTGATCCCTACATTGTTCTCTTCACACTATATAAATATTATATTGTGTTTTCCCAGAATCAGGACATGGCTGCCTAGGGGACGTTCTATAAATACAGCCTGACAGGCTACATGGCTTTTAGGGTCCTCTGTGAATTCACTTGGCTTGCTTGGAGTAAAAGCCTCTGTGTTTCTGCAGCTCTGAGGGATGATCTGTGTGCACCAGCCTCACTGTGATTTGATCTCACTCAGAAGTGGGCTTTTTTTTTTCATTTAAAAGTGCCAGCATGTCCGGGGTCTGTCAGAAGTAGAGGTGGGAGAATGGGGTGAAGTCCTCCATGAGGGAGTTTGCCAGGAGACAATGAGACAGAACCTCCGGGGATCTGCTATCTTACAAAGAGTAATGCAAATTTCAAGTGGTAACGACAGAAGCTTGTAATATTGTCCAAAGCTCACTGTATACAGAGCACTGTAATCATCCTCCTTCAGAGAATAGGACATGCAAGAAGTGGGTTCTGAACTTCAATATTTAAGGCACCAAACGTCTTTGGTACTACTGAGTATCAAAAAATGCCTTGTCATATTGGTACTAAAATCTTATATCAGAGGAGAAAATTTCATCACCGTCAGTGAACCAATCAGCATCCAACATGCTTGTATTGGAGCCAACCTGTACCTGCTCATCTGTGATTCGGGTCACCAAATAGTGCACATCCTTTCTTCGCCACCAGTGTGCTTGCAGACAGTGTATGGTTGTCAGACCCAGGCTCGCTGCTCTTAAGAACAAAGAAAATAAGAGGTCTCACTCTCTCACTATTTCAGAATACCACAAGTGTCACCCACACAGTCATTCCATTCTTCTTCTTGTTCTTCTTCTTCTTCTTATTCCTTGGATAAAGCAGACTAGACACAACAATGTTGTACTGCTTCCATACCATCTGTTAGTATATATTTCTTTTTTAGTAAAATCCTGTACAGATATTCCATCAGTTTCTTCATTAACGTCCAGTTATCCAGGCTGAGGACAGTGTTAAAACTGTTTCTCCAACAGACACCAGGTCTTAGAACAGCCTCTTCCTCCTTGGGTAAATTTCTTTTGTTAAAATGGATTTATAAAATGGTGATTGAAAGAAGAATCGTTTAGGAACTGCCCATATAGTCATCTTCAGTACTCGTATAAAATACTGTGCGATACCCAGCCCTTGATCCTATGAAATGTCGTCCCACTGTTTTAAAGTGACAGAGACGGCCGTTGCGCATTGACATCATGTAATTTGATTCGCACAATCTCCACAGATTTCACAGTATCGTGTGGAATATGTCACGAGGCGATGCTACAGATCAAAATGACTGAAATTTTGATGAGCGAGTCAACACAGCATCACAGGGCACAGCTCCCTCAGCCTGCTCACACACTCGCTCACTTCACATCATTTTTATTCATTGAATGAGCACGCATGCCAAATCCCTCTTAAAGTTCAAGTAACCAAAACAATTCAAATGCCATGCTTTTTTGGAGCCTTAGTCATGCAAAGACCCTTCCATTAACCACCGTGAATGGGAACGATGTCACTTTCTGCCTCCGTCCACCAGCCAAACTAGGAGAAAATTCTTGTATGCTCCATATGCCCGGTATTAGCATAATCAGAAACAAAACAGTTACTGGCACACAATCACAGCTCATTGAATACCCCCTCAAATCATTTAATTACGAGGCCCCAGTTGAGTATATATTTAAGCCATCATTATCTGCCGGGTGCAATTGTTGTTAGGAGAATCTGCCGTGGCTCATAAAAGAGAATTAAAAAGAATAGTTAAAATTCCCCTCCTTTAACTCAACCTGTTCTGGGGCTCATTTCAGTTTCTGCATAGTACTAAATCAGCATCCAAGGCTGTGAAAAACCAACCTTATCAGAGTGGCTTACAGTGAGTATATGGACGTGAAGTAGGTCTGCATTATCTCCCCATGTAACTTTAAGTATACCACAGAGACATGATATACCAATAAACTCACAAGATAACAAGAAAATCTAAGTCCTTTGAAATAGTTCAGGTAGGTGTAAGATGTGGTTCTGCTATACTGGTGTTCCTCCCTCCATCCTGACCTCCGATCTGACATGCATTGCTTTTGAAGATCTTGTAGTGGTGGGTGTAAGGTGGTGTAGCTTGGGCAACTTGAATTATATATTTCATTGTGTTGTTTCAACACACCACGGGTGCTCTGACCTGAAGTGCTAGCTCGCTCAGTGAATGTATGAATGTAGCCTCAAGTCAAAGGAGACACACCACTGATTACGAACCACAACTACAAAACCACTCGCGCGAGTACCTCAATACAGATTCTTAAAATTGTGTTGACACAGAAACAAATATCAAAAACCATATAAAGGAAATGCATAACAACTCAGCCAGTCAATACGGTGCCTGTGGTGATTCATTATCCAGACACCAATCAGTCGAATTTGAGAATCATCAGAATCTTTAGACCTTCATTCACCGAAAACAAAGTTTATAAATCACTGAAACAATCGCTGTACTGTACAGTACTATAGACATCAGAACAAAGTAAATGATCTATCTTGCCTGCTTTTGAGATACAGCAGCTCACAAGCTTTAAGGAGAGCCCATTTTTTCCCCTTTTTTCAGGAGTGTTTTATAGGTTCTTGTGCATGTAAAAGATCAAAGTCTGCATTACCAGGAGATGCTCTCTTACACAAAAAAAAGTCCCTGAAATGCCTCATCAGTAGGCCCACCTTTAATTCTGTGACATCTTCATATTCAACTGTGTCGCACATTCACATAATTTAAGTCTAGGTTAGTTTAGCACCTAGTAATTGGTAAAGCACAGCTGTTCTGGAGTTGTTAGCGGTGATGGCTCAGGAGTGTATGAACTGACCGATCAGAGCTGACTGGGTTTTCGGAAGGGGCAGGCTTTAAAGAGACAGGAGCTAAACTGAGCATTTTTGGGGCATTAAAGCTTGTAAACATATTCTAATGGTAACCCAAAATAAAATTATAAACATGAAAATATGTCTCTTTTAATCTACAGTGGTTCTCTAGCAGGATACACAACAGCAACCTTCAACAGCTCTGTTTTTGCTTCTGCATTAAACACATCCAAATAACCATTCAAACTTTTGATCATTGATGGACGCCATGGAAAATTACATTTTCTTTTTTTTTTTTTTTTTAAATGATTTTTTTATTGATATGTGTTTCAAATCATTGTTGCTACAGTGAATGCCTAGTGAAAATTGTGCCAGTTACAACAGGTTTAAGCTGTAGTTGCATTTTTGGCTGTGACATTGTGACAGATAATTTTTGTAACTCCCCAAAACAGACAATCCAACAATAATGCAAGCTTGACAGAGGTTTTAAACTTCTTTCTCAAGATCTCTTTTGTCATCCTTCACACAGACTTCAAAGACATCTAAATTCAAGGTTTTTAAAGGAGATCACAGAGGCAGTGGGACACAACCAAACAAATCATACAAATGTATAATATTTGTGCAAATGAAGAGGTTTACTTTCTTCAAACAATGTTAAGCTATTTAGTGCCAAAAGTAGTATCCCTCCACATGGTTCCTGGAATCAGTCACAATTAATTATATGTCTTTCCTCATAGCTTCCACAGTCTGCCATAATTGCATGATTTTTTTGTTTGGACTGTAACCTCTCATTTCACTCATTCATTTTAAAGAGGTAAATGACTTGAATTATATGTGCTGTAAAGTCAAACGGTTAAATGCTCAGAGCCAGCAGTGGAGGTTACCATGTCACAGCAGAAGCATGAATAAATGCAAATTACTGAGAAAAAAGTTGCATAAAACTCCTGGAATGTGAAGGCTATCACAGGAGAGAGCATACACTAAGATCATGAGTTCTGATTTCTGTATGTTGGTTCTTTAAACAGGACCATAGTTCTCATTGCATGCCACTATGCAAACAAATGAGGAACCATATAGAATACCAATACTAATAAGTCTTCAGACAGGATTGGTTCACATGGGCAAGCTGATGCAGATCTTCCTTAAACGGTGGCTGTAGCTCAGGTGGTAGAGCAGGTCATCTAGAAATCAGAAGGTTTGCTTGTTCGAATCAAGGCTCCCTCCATCTGCATGTCAAAGTGCCCTTGAGCAAGATACTGAACCCCAAACTGCTCCTGATGAGCAGTTAGCACCTTGCATGGAAGTCTCTGCCATCAGTATATGGTTGTGTGTGTGAATGGGTAAGTGTGGCAAGTTTTGTAAAGCGCTTTGAGTGGTCAGTAGACTGGGAAAGTGCTATAAAAATGCAATACACATTTCGAGGCCAAAATGATCTACCGTTTTAATGCATTATTATAGCAAATAGGCAATTTTAGTAGGGCAAAGATATATAGTAGTCATATAGTAGTAAACTATTCACTTAAGTATTTTGATAGCTAATTAATTGTTTTGAAGAAAGAAAGGTCAAAATGATCTGATTCCAGCTTCTCTAAGCACAGTGGCACAATGGTTAGCATTGTTGCCTCACACTAACAAGGTCCTGGCTTTAAATCCCGTCTGGGGCCTTTCTGTGTGAAATTTACATGTTCTTCCTGTGCTTGCGTGGGTTTCCTCTGGGTGATTTGACTTTCCCCACCATCAAAACATGAATAATAGGTTAATTCTCTGGTCAGTGGCCTTGACTGAGGCACTGGCTTGGATCACGAGTTGGTCCCTGGGTGCCGTATGTTGGCTGCTGACTGCTTTTCCAGGACATTGCTGTTCATTGTATGGTTTGGTACGTGCTAAACGAATATTCTTCTTCTTCTCCTTAAATGTGAATGTCTTCTGTTTTTTTTTTAACTCCGTGCTAGAAAATGCAACATGTTTGGTTTATAGTCTATAAAATGTCAGAAAATGATGAAGAACGCAATCAGTAATTAATAAATGAATCAGAAAAAAATAGATGAACAACGATTGTTGCAGCCTTAGTAGGTCATACAATGAAAGCCATTCAAACAGTCATGATGTAAATCAGATTTTACATCATGAAAAAGGTGGCATGTAAGCCTTTACAAGATCCAACAATGAACTGCCTGCCTTCCTCTGACTGCAGTGTAACCATCAACAGCACAATTATTATGGCGCTAGAAAACATGTAACTCAAATGCATTTTACGGACGATGTGTCATTCAAGACTAGGTGCAAACAATTTTTTAAAAAAACACTGAACTCACCACTTCAAACACCAGATGTCACATGAAGACAGTGATCCAATCACACTAGATTTCCACCCAAAATCATTACAAGTGTCATATCAGCCCTTTAGAGGAAATGTAAGAGTTCTGAAATGCTGTATTTCATGGGAACATAGTCAACTTATTTTCAGGGTACAAGAGGAGTTTAATTATTTTAATGCATGAATAAAAATGTTACATTAGTATCTGTATTAGCGAAATCTGCGTTAAGAATTATTGCAGCTGAAAATGAAATGAAACCACTACAGCAGCATTTCATCTAGAATCTCTCCATGCCACTATATAGTGTATGGGGAATAACTTGTTTACTGGCATACTGTATATTGTAAATGGAACTGGATAAAGGTGTTCCAGATTTTATCTCCCTTTAGCACACATTTCAAAGTGTGAGCTGTATAAAATCTTTTGTACGTGTCTCACAAAGCTGAGGGGGAATTTGGATGCTGTCCTGTTACCTGAAAGCCAACACTGTTAGTGCCAGCTCCTGCAGACTAAATCGGCAGCAAGGAGGGTTTTATGCAAAGCACATCTTCAGAGTTAGACTCTCCTGCACATATTTGAATCATTTATTCAGATGCACGATGACTTAATAAGGGCTCCTTATTCATTCCTGGTGACACACGATTTGATGGTTTATTTGTGGGTTTCTCTGCACATTTACTACTGCACACTTTCCAGCCTCCTTGGAACAGTCCTGCTGTGAGTGGAGGAGTTAGGGCCATTTTCCTGGCTCCGAACCACAGCATACCTACAGTCTGGTGGAGCTTATTAATTAATCACGTAACTATGTTCCATAACCTGGGGATTACAGCAAGCATGAGTCTCATAACCATCTGTGCACTTCTTAAACCTAAAGGCAGTCAGTGTCTTTGACTCAGAAATGGGAAAATGTTTGACTGAACTGCACAAAAGCAAGCTGCATTTAGGGCTTTAAGCCTGGAACACACCTACTGCATCAGTGGTTTGACTTGAACCAAAGGTTCTGTTTACTTCACATGCTGTGCTCCCCACCTGCTGTCGCAGTTACAGTGGGTTTCAGGTTATCAGCTTGTCATCACATTTGACGTGTGTGCCTGACCACAAGTGCCACAATATCTGCTAAAGTGCCAGCAGCTCATTTCTGCATATATACTAAAATATATCTTAGAGCCAAAACATCAAATATGGCAAAAGCTCCATTTTATTGCACAATACACCTTCAATAGCATCTGCACTGTGTAATAGACTGCATATTTCAAAGTCCGCAACAGTTTGCCTGTGTATGTGGCATTGCCTTAGCCTGCTATGTTGAAAAATTGATGTCCAATTTATTCACACAACACAAGGACACGGTTGGAATTAAACAGATATGGAAAGGCCCATCCAAATGGTTTTTGAATGTTTTAGCCAGTTTATTTTATATGGTACATTACATCACAGCATTGTTTTTCACACACCAGGTTATTGGGTTTTAGAACTCTGAAGCCATTTTTTCAACTGTTTTATGCTGCCAATGACTAAACATTCATTTTTGACTCTGGTGTGACAATCAAAAGACCAATCCCATTAAAACCTTTGACCCTACTACTTACCCCTAGCCCCCCATTTTCCATGAATACGCCTACGGGTAGGGATTCCCAATTCAAGGGGCAAAGTGCTAGGGCTACATGGCCTTCCAAATGAAGAGCCTTGTAGAGAAGTCGCCACTGAAACAGACAACATATTGGAAATGTCCAATTGCATCTGACAACATAAACATCATAAACAACAACTGATGGCATCTGACGGTCTTTAGGGGTTGTCGTACTTCATTGGAGATTTTAACCACTATCCCTCCTCCCTCCTTTCTGTTGGCTGAAGGGGCACTTGAAAACGAGGTGCACATAACTCAAGCAAGTTTCACAAAGTCATCAATTATTTGTACACTGAATGAATGGAAGCCAATGGCTGCCTGGAAGTTTGTCAGCCACAAACTTTAGTGTGCATGATTTATAGTTAAACAGAGAAAACTTGCACTCACACTAGGATGATTCTTCAAGCATGCAAAAGCAAGGGTCAATTCCATGCCAGCCCGACCCTTTGGGTAGTCTATCCACACCAAACACACCACTGTGTTTTTTCCCCAAAACTGGACCATTATAGCGTTCTTTTTCCACACCCCTGGAGTGAAGAACATCTGCTGTGAAAAGCTAATTTAAATCTGTAGTGTAAAGTTAACTGCCTCGAAATGTGGATATGCCAGTCTTCATATCTCACATTCACTTGTACACTTAAGAAGTAATTTCTTTCCAGTGTATGTTCAGAATGCAGTGGAAGTTGAACATGTTTTAAAGAAGTGGAAAAAAACTAATTTCAAATTAGCTTCAAAATTTCTGTGGCTCAGTAATACTTTAATGTTTGTCTTTTTCACACCATCAAGTGCCCTTGGGGAACCAATTAAAAATAAAATGAATGATATTGCTTTTCCCCACTGCACACACAATACCTCTTCACAGACCATCTGGTTTTATGGATTGATCTAAGAATGCGAGAAATAAAAGAGGTTTAATCTGCCTCCTATTATTAAAAGCAGAAGCCTTCACTCCACTGCAGCTCTCTGTCGCTGTCTCGTCATCAGACTTTACAAAAACACGTCAACAGCACCCGACTGAATGGTAAGACTGATTCAAGTGAGAGTAATACAGCTGCACTTGACAGGAATATCATGGCAGTATAGGAAGGATAGACTTATTTCTGTGTAAAGGCAAGTGTAAGTTCAAAGAGGTTAGCTCTCAGACCAAGTTCCATTCCCTAGAAATAAATTGTAATTAATGCATTAGCAATTGTGAAATTCAATTTAAAAATCTTGAAAATTGAATAAAGGAAGCATCGATGAGGCCAGGAGTATTAGCATTAGCAGTAGGATGACGGATTAGGGTCCCATTACTCACCATTTGTTATTCAATAAATCATTAATGGTCTCTATGAATAGCAAGAGTGATGGACAAGAGTTAGAGCGAGCAGAAGGCAGTGTTGCTGATGCATCAAAATGTGTGCAAGTATGGGCCTGAGCAGCCATGCATACTCCACAATGCAATAAATAATGTATAGCTTTTGGGTGTTGACTTGCTGCTGGGCCATAGCTTCTTGACAGCTTCTCAGCTCAGAAACGGGCTCTTTCAATCACTCAATTAGCATTTTAATTAGGACCTTTGGATTGTTTCTGCATGTCTATTTTTGTTTTTTCATAAAGATGGACAAATATTTTCAATAACGCTGACCCAAAAAGAAAATCAAAAAGCTAGTGGCCACTAGAATCTGATTTTTTTTCCCCAAATCTACAATACAAACACCAAGCAATAGAGACAAAGTTGATATACTGAGTAAGCTGAATATGACTGATGTCTACCTGCAGCTCAGTTAAAGTCACTGGAGTAAAAACACACAAGTAAACACAAGTAAACAAAGAAGCATTTAATGTTTGATGGCTTACCCTATGACGTTGTCAGCTAAATACTTTCTTTGCCAGCCAGTTTGGTGTAAACTATCTTTGCTAAACTGGATGCCAAATATTTTACATATTGTCTTATCTGTTGAGGCATGTTGTCATGTACAACTCTATTGTACTCAATTGGAGCACTGAGGATAAGGGTCATATGGTTTTCTTACAGCCTTATGACATTAGAACTAAAAAATATTCTACATAAACAGGCAAGTGTGAGCATGCTCAGTCATGCTTCTGTATGCCCTGTAGATTTTGCACTGACGGTGCTTCGAGATTGAGTGTCAAAGATTAAATCTCTGCTCCAAACTGTTGGAGAGATAAATGGAGGGATGGACCGACCTGTCCCTTCTTAGGCTTAGCTTCTGACTGAAAGAAATGAGAATTTAAGTTTCTCAGTATTGATACATGTTAGTTTTCTCATCTTAATGTTGGGCAAGTGCTGTGTTTTTTGTTTTTATTTTTTTTTAATAAGTAGTGGCAAAATGATTTCAGATGAATGATGAATAAATCTGCTTCTACAATATCTCTCCTCTCCATCATTCTCTCTTTAAGGATTGATGCTTCATTGCCGTGGGGGTGTAGTTGTCACCCTGGCAAGGGTTGGTACTATCCTTACAACCTTAGACAGCAGGCCCTGCAGTGACTTCTCCTTTCCCTTCCGATATCATTCATCTGTGTGCAGTGATCCTCACAAGACTTGCTGCTGTGTCGTGTGGAGATTCCCTGCTCTGTTCAAAAACTCAACTGCATGAAATACATGAATAAATAAATCAAACAGGCTGGGCGAAAAGAGAGAGATTGGGGCCAAGAGAACAAATTGCAAGGTGGGCCAAAGTTGAAAGATAGCGACATCAACAAATTGAACATAGTTGGGAGAGTGGGCCAATGGAACATATCTGATCACCTGTGAAATTAGGCCGCGGAGTAAAAGACATGTTAGAGGTCCCATTACATTTCTCGGTAAACACTGCTCATTGGAGGTGAAGCTAAGGGTATTTGAGTAATATTGCAGTTCACTCTTCTATTCAATTTCAATCCTTTTACAAGTGCTACAAAAAAAAAAAAAACGTTTTGCTTGATTAATCTCACCTCTTCAAAGACAACCTGATTATGGATTTCATCACCTGGCCGTTTTGGAGCCTGGATTAGGGTTTACCAAGGAGGAACATCATTAAACAATAATAACATGCAATTGCACAGCTATAAGATGAGGTTCCACATACCATCACCTGATGACTTAGTCAATGTCTTGATGCATATTGAACCTTTGTCAGATCACAGCACCATTTTTGTCATGCGTTGGAGCCAGATAATCCAAATTTCAGCAAAGGGGTGGAGCTTACACAGGACATAAGAGAAGAAGCATTTGAGACCGGTTTTAAACAAATCTCCAGCTGAGCCTAACTTTCATGAAAAAGACGAAAACAAAAGTTGTAGAGAAGTAACAAACTGTCCATTGTCTATCACACTTTGACCAAGATATTCATGGTCTCCAGTACAAAAGGAAAAAAAATATATCAGCATCTTCTGGTGCACAATCTGTCAGTTCTACTTCCACAGAAGTAGTTTAAGTAACCTAGATAAACAACCTGACTGATTTATTGTACTGATTTCACCGTGTTCCCAAATTTACGATGACTCACACTGGTCCCTGAAACAGATGTACTTGAAACACAAATAAGTTGTGTAACTAAGGATGACAGATACCAAAAAGGAACTAATGCAAGGTTGATGCCCGCTGTAGGAGGAAGAAACAGACTGAACACATGGGTCGAGGTGAGCTTAATCAGCTGACGACCCTCCTTAATCAGCTGACGACCCGCCTACTGACGTTGCCAGGACCGCCTTCAAGACAGTGGGAAAGGCATCACAATGCCAGAACACGTTGCGGGGAAAAGGCATTGGGACACATGAGGAACTGCTGCTACAGGAGCTCTGCAGTGGTTTCAGTACTCAGTCATGGTGGTTGCCACTTTGAACACATAAAAACAGCTCGCTGATGGTGTGCGATTTGGGAGATATCTGTGCAGCTGGACACTGCTGCCTCAGCACCAGTGCTATATCACAGCATGTTACACAAAGAGTGGATATAAGTCTCTGAGCCCAGAGTTCTCTCACAGGTCTTTCCATTAGCCTCATCACCAGTTGATAAAACCTAAACTGATAAGCTGAGAATATGCATCATCGCATTTTGGGAATCAGCCATTTCGCTTGAAGACAATGTTGGGCCTAAAACAGCGGTTCAATTTCCGCCTTCATTCATCTAATCTGAAATTGAGAAATTTCTTGATGATGGCAATCCTGCACTGTCACACTGAAGTCGTACCTTTCTCCTCCGCACATACAGACGGATACATCAGGCATCATAGGGGGGTGGCCACAGGACAAAACCTTATTTGGCAGGATGCAAAAAACGTATCCTTCATTTCAGGCTGGCATCAGATTGAGCCTTCAGACATACTCACTCACTTTCTCCAGCCTTTGTATGAAAATGCCTCTGCAGCAGCACTCCTTCACTCCCTCCCTCCCTCCCTCTCTCTATCCTTCTCCCCTTTCTCCCTGCAGCCTTCCAGACAGATAAATGGGAGGGAGTCAGACTGAATGAGGTTTTCTCGAATGATCCTACTTCCACACCAGCAAACCAATTACCATGACTAAGATAAACCCCTCCAGCACCCCTTCCAACCCCCCTTCCACAACTTCCCCACCTCTTTCCAGGCAGAAAGAGTCAGCCATTGTTGTGGCTCTGCATTTCTGCCATGGCCCCTGGGGGGGGGGAGTCAAAAGTCAGCCTGTAGTCACTTTTGCCTCTCCAACATGACACGAAGGCACACATAAGCACAGACCACAAAAACATGGAGAGGAATTTCCACCGAAAATCCACCACAAATGACATTTCCATCTAGCCACTTCATTAGCATTTTTCTCTCAGTATCTTAAAACTGAGAAATGTCAAAACCATGCCTGCAGGCTATAAGTCGCAGCGCTGTGTGATGAGTAGGTCTTGCTTTGGTGCCAAACTTTGGGGCAGGGACCAAAGCAGTCCTTGATTTATTCCTCTTGCCATACTGCTACTCACTTCATGATTAATGCCTTCTTGAACATTTTGTCTCTCTTCACATTCTTACAAAGGCTGTATAGTGGTTCACATTCATTTATCCATTTTCATTTCCATTGTCAGTCTTTTTTTTTTATCAGACTCTTTCAAACTATGATAAGTGTTAAAATGCATTGCTTGTGTGTTTGTTGTCATGCTGTCATTCAGTGTTGTAGGTTCCTGTTTGGTTGGAGGTGGAGGCCACCAAGAAACTGGAGGCAGCTGGCAACTGTCTCCATGTTAAACAATAGCAGTTCAGGCATTTTTTGCTGCACTCCCAGAGGAAATGAAAATTGGAAAAGAGATCTCAGTAGTGTCTCATTCATTTCTCCTAGACAACTATGAGATCTATGTGAGACCAAAGTGAGGCTGTGGCTGATTTCTTCTGTTTCTCAATTGTTTCTCCTGAGAAACAGGTGCAGAAAATCTCAACTTGGGCTCCCTGTAAGTTTCAAAGGAGATCTCATCAAGCTCTTAATGAAGTTTCAGAATGTCTCCCCAGTGCTGGAAAGGAGCAAGGTTTAAGCGGTAAAGTCTCAAGTCTCACCCATTGCTCCTAAGGAATTTTAGGAGAAACAAATGAGAAATGTTTGAGACCAAAAAAGACTACAACGAGACTGAAATGAGAACTCTCATTGAGCGCCTTTACGGCTCCATAGCCATAAAGGAGCAAGCTTTGAGAACCTCTGGGCTAGTAACTGTGCCACATTGATTTGCATCTCCATGACCAGTTTATATAAGTCAAGTTGTGTTGAGTCACAACCGAGATGGATCTCGGCTCATTGCTCATCTAATTGCACATTAGAAATATGTTTTATACCTTACAAAGTATTCTCTTAGTAACGGCGTATTGGATTGGCCAATGCAGCACAATGCTGAAGGATGAATTCCTGTAGAATTACTAAATATGCAATGTTTGTCCTGAGGTGACATCAGATGTATGACCACAGGGTCATTGCAATCTAATGGACTATCCCCTGAAGATTATAAGTGTTCTCGACATGTTTCATGAAAATATTACACGTTTCGTTATGTGATAGCTTGTATGCAAAGTTGATATTTTGCCCTGGTGATGGCTGAGAAAGGTCAGGAGAGTCAGCATCCTCTAGGCACCACAAATAGCGAGAGCAAATTACAGTCACACAAAACTGGCCCCTGGATGTCAAAATCTCTTGCTCTACATCAAGATGATGGATGGGTGAACAAAACAACTATGTCACCCTTTGGTCCTGCTGGTAGCAGGACGACAAGAACAAGAGACTTCATTTGAAGCAGCCTACAGATATGGGGGTTGAGATTAAGAACACAAATAAAGCTTGGTAGCAAAACATAAATGAAAGCAGTGGCACATAGCTATTGTATAAATATTGTTTTACTGCCAATGGAAAAAAAGACGTTAACTGTAGCCTTCTGGCTAAGGGCATATCCATTTAAAAACAATTGGAGGCTCACTGACAATGACTGCTTATTGTAGTGCAGCCAGTTAAAGGTGCCCCTTCCTCTTGGCAGGGTTACAGCTGCTTACGGTACTGCTCCACCCCCTGTGCTCAAGGTTAAACTGACCTGGAGACTCTACGTGGGCTGCTGGGCACTTGGCCACACAGTGTTAGCAAAACATGAGGCCTGATAAATGAACTCATCCATCTTGGTTGAGCCGTGCCACATATAGTTTGTCCTGGACAACGCTACTGAACAGCAATAATTAAAGCAGTCTGGAAAAGGGGGTTTCATTGATAGTTTTAGTTAACAACAATTATCATGATTAAAGGCTGAGGTATGATTAAGCCATACACTGAGGGAGTGCTTTGAAGACAAAGAAAATAAATGTTATTTTTTACAAGGACCAAACTCATAATCTCAGGAAAGCTTGAAAACCTGAACACGAACATGGGGAAAATATATTTTGACTGTTTCATTTTGTCAATCTTATGTTTAAATAAGAGGCAAAGATGAAATAACTACCGAGTTTATGAGAAAATGATATTCTTTTTTCAACATCAGTCTGATTTTTATAAACTAGTCCATTAATCCTATAAATTATGTTCACAATGATTTCTCTTGGGACTTAAATATCAATCTTAACTTGTCTAAGTCTCCATTCTGCAGACTTTAGATTCTGGACCCTTCAATGATCAATGATACAGCCGATTATCCGTGATATTCTATGGCATGCTGTAATTTTTAGCTGTTTTGAATAGCTTTGAGCTTTAAAAGCAATCTAGGTCACCTAGAAATGCGAAACACAGTGTTTACCATATGATTTCTGTCTGTTTTTTATCACTTTACCTCCGAAACTCCAGTGAGCAGATGTAAAAAGAAGTATGGTGACTTGAGTGTACCCAACATAAAAATACAGGAGAGTTGAAATTAAAATGAAAGCTAACTGTAGAGTCAAGAGTTAGCTAAGTAGGATAGTTGGCCTTTAACATTGGCTTTTCAAAGCATTGCCTTGAGGAAACACAAGTGCTTAACTACTGAATACAGTGCTTAGCAATGTTATTTCAGCAGCACCACCAAAAACATAAAGCTTTAAAGTTTTTTGATGATGTTACTTTTTTTTCATTGTTTTATTTAATTAATGATAAATGGTCATTTGGTGGTCAAACTGTGTCCAACAGCAGCTTACAGGGAACACTGCTGGCAAAGCAAAAATAAGGATGAGAGCCGATGTACCAGGGTAAAAGGTCATTGGCAAGAAGTTGGTGGTGGTGCGAGTTTGACAAGTGGAGTAATTGATCATGAGGGAGTCCACTCTCCTCGTTACTCCCTCTAGTCCCACGCTGCAAACTGTGGAAGCTGCTGAGCAATCCGGAAAAGACGGCATCAGCAAGATTCTTTGCAACGCAGCCAATGCTCTTTGTATTTATACTTTTGCTTTCTCTTCCTTTCCCTCTTTTCTGCCTCCAAAAAAGTGAGACCTGCTGTGAAATGCTGTAATCCAGATGCCGTAACAACGCTTTTGTCTGTGAACCACCAGAGGCATTGCTTATTTTTCAGGGGAAAGAAAGTTGGCTCATTTTGATGAGCTCAAAGTAGTTGTCATAAGCGAGAATGTAGAGGAAAATACACAGCTGCTTAGGATGGTGTAAATCTCCTAGGTGGGGTCTCGCTTCATATTATCTAGGAAGAAGTGGAGCTCCACAGTGTGCCTTTCTGGCACCTGGACTATTCATTTGCAATTGTCAACATGATTTAGTGCTCTCCTGCCTTGCCTGCTTTCAATTTAGTTGAGATCATAGTTTAGTAAGCGTGACAAACCCCAATCCAAAAGTGTGGACTTTTTAATTTGACAACAGCTCATAAAAGTTAACAACCTCACTAGGTTGCAAGGGATTAATAAAGCTTTTAAAGAGTTTAATCAAGATTATTTCTTGACTCAGTTCAATTTTGGATGAAATCTGTCAGCCAAAGCTGTGGTGATGGTCATAATCCAAGGTCTGCTCAAACAGTGATTGGTCTATAACTGACTTCTGAGTCAAGGTAATGGGAGGTGGATCCCTGCAGTCTTGAACAAAAAAGATTATCCAAAATTGTTTATCTTTCTGTAAAATTGCGCTGCTCACATTGGGTTTCTCCTGCTGTATTTGCTATAAAATTTTAACACCTCATTATTCTACCAAAGGCACAAACACGTTTTTTTTTTTGTTTTTTTTTTCCCAACCATCCATCACTTCCCATGAGGTTTGACAAGCCTAATGGGAGGTAGGATACAATCAGAAGAAGAATGAAAAAAGGCAACCCCTAAAAACCAGCTCACCTTCAGGGAGTGGGTGCGTTAGCATAAACACCCCATCATGTCCTACTGAAAGCAAACATTTCTGAACGCCAGCCAAAATATATCAGCCACAGCATGAACCATTACATTACGCAGCTAATGAAAAATATCCTTGTTTTCCTTGTTTTCTGCAATTAGTAAGGGACTGGAAAGCAATTAACATCTGGTTATTCGCTCTACTTACTGGCTACCACCAACAGGTAGAGCTTTTAGCTATCATGACCATACACAAATACTGATATTTCTAGGTTTAGAAAAATGACAACATTAACTATCCTTGATGGATGACAAGTGTTTGTGTTAAGGTGATGGGGCACCTCAATCTTACATAACAGCTTCTGTGGTTCATGGAATAGATTCTACAAGAGCTGAAACTTTACTGGAGGTTTTCGTCTGTGTTCTTTATTTTATAGTGGAAGTTACGTCTAAGGGTTTGGTCACACTTACGTTTAAGCTGAATCTCAATACACCCGTTGCCCCTACCACTTAGCTCTACCACCACTTTTTGCATGTGCATGCTTAGGGTTAGGGTGTCCGATTCTTGCTGAGATAGAGGGGTAGGGGGGAGCGTTAGGGCACACGATAAACCAATTATTATTAGAGTTATCTGTCATTTCAGCGCACTATGGTCCTTTTCTTCATAACAAACATAAAACAACTGCTACCAGTTTGCTGATGTATCTGTAGCTAATTAGCTAGCTACATAATATGCATCATAGTCCCATATTTTTACTCAATGTTGCACTCCCTCCTTTGATGGCACTTAATACCAGAAATTTAACCAAGGTCCATCGGTGAAATGGATGCACTTCCACTCTCCTCGTATCATTGCAGGTTGGGTAATGGGTGTCTAACTTTAACCTATGAAACACACCAAGGGGCCAGGTAGTGAAGCAGTGAACTTTTTTATTTGATGACTGGACGGACACTATGAACGACTGGTGAGCGACTGAAGAGCATCCATGCCTTCTTTCGCCATCAGGCAAACAGCAGTGGGATTATACTAGGATTGTTGCAGTAACGTAAGAGAAATCATCATTGTTTAATACAGCATATTGGACATTTCTGGTTGCATCTGTTCACATGAATGCCACAATAACTGATGATGTAAGAGGGTCTTGAAAGGTGGCCCCATTTCATATTTGAGATTTCAATCTCTATCCCTTGTAACTCTGTTCTGAGGGACACCGGAATTTGCTCATCTAAGCAAACTGAATTTATGCTGAGCTTGGATGTAGAGTTGCTGCTGCACAAAACAGATGCTGGATGCTTCACGGTCTATTCTACTGCATGTTCCTATTGGTAACTGCTATACCTGTCGGTTAATGACCGAGGGCAGTTAAAATGACCCTTGCTGTCACACACGGCAGCAATCTTCTACAGTGGCATCAGCAACACACTCCAGCCAACATGGTCCAAGGTGAAAGTCACTGCGGCATAGTCACTCAGTCTCTGCTGGCATCAGTGGGCAACTGGGTCACAAATACTCTTCACTCTATGACTCTCCTCGGCTCACTTTTTATCATCACAACTGCCACTCTTTGTCGCATTCCCTCAGAAGTGGGCTCAAACTAGTAAGCCGTCTGACCTGACTGAATGTCACAACATGTCCGGTAATCCATAATGTCCTCTGCTCCTTGTGCAAAATACCAGATTTAACTCTGATTGCTGCCTGGGCTGTTGTAATGCCCCCTTTACCTGCCTGATTTAAACGTCTTTGAGTAATTTGGAAAGTGCTATACAAATTAAATGAATAGGTTTTACTGGGTTTTCTTGGGGAAAACTTTATAAAGAGTGAGAACAAATTAATTTCTCACAAACATTTTAAATACAATCTTTCCATCACCATCTAATCTGCAGTCCTATTGTATACATTTACCCTGGTTCCAGACCACTGAACTGTTGCCCACATCTCTGGTCTGGTGGTGTTCTCATCTATGGCTGTTTCACGTACTTGGCGAAACAATCGACAAATCAGGGCTTTGTGGTTGGATTAGGATTGGGGTCTTAATTTTGCTACATAGCCATCAGGCAACATAGGCTACATTCATTAAGAAATATTAACAAAAAGATGATTTCAAACATTGCAAAGGTCAACATAACTGTACAGGATGTTATTTGCTGATTTACAGAAATAAGGCTTAAATCAGCATACTTTGATAGCATGACGAAGAAGAAACAGCCCCTTGCAATCACTACCTCAACATCTGCATCAACTAAAAAAAAACATGGACAGGATGACAGATATGTCAGACTAGTTACAACCAATGAGTTGGAGCAATGAACAAGTACTTAAGTGGAGGTAAAACAGAAATTCAGAGTGATTATCAGGTCCAATCATTAGCTTAGATTTAGCTCATTAAAAAGATTACATATTTGATTGGGACTTAGCAGTTCACCACGAGTTAATGTACGTCACAAAACAAAGTTTCGGTTCCATTATTGATAATGACATTTTGTATTTTTTTTTAAACATTATCAGAGGGACACCTACATTCAGAGCTCACAAATAACACCAAATCTAGCCATTCTTTGTGTTCAAGCGTCTCCAACATGGGGGTTATATTGGAGTAAGTATGCTTGTGTTGCAGAAACCCCCAATTTCATTGGGTAATGTATCCCATCAATCCCTGTCAGAAGCAAATGCACCGTAATACATTTTGTATTGGATGTGGTCACTCTATTAGCCCCTTCAGCTTTACATAACCCAGCCATGCTTTGATCTGCAATGATGTGTTAGGGCAGACATGCATGAGCAACCGCTTCAGCATGAGTCCTGGACAAAATGGCAGGAAAAGGAGTAACGGATAGATTTAACAGTCTGGCCTTACTGCATACATCCCCTTTTACTGTCAAGAAAACATGCTTTATTTCCTTTTTCTATGGTGAGATACTCCTTTTTGTTAGGCATAGTTTGCATAATCTCAGATAATTTCATTTACTTTACATTCTTACAAAGCTTTCATTGCTGTGGTTTTCCTGCATTGACCTTTCCAGGCATCACTGTTTCGATTCATGTGTTTTCTTAATTTTGGGTAGATCAAGGTCTCAGGTTCTCAAGGTTCCTGGAAATTGGGTGCACTCAACAGAGTCATTGTACAAATAACAACAGACAACTGGCAAAAGATCAGATTGTCTTTTATTTTGGCATGGAATCACAGCAAAGATTCTCATTATTGGCTGAGAATGCCAACCTTTTCCTGTAATGTTGATGAGTGGCTTCTACATTACAAGAGAATTTTGTTTAAATGCTAAAATAACACTAACAAAGCATCAAATGAATGTGTGTAATATGAAAAGGTCAACAGGGTTAACCAACAGAGAAATATGACCACTGGACTTTCCGCAGCATTTTAGGCTATTTTAGATCTTTGATTTGGGTATTTCTGTCCCATAATCTCTGCTTCCATTAACCTTGCTCCCTGCAGAGGCAGCAGCAGCATCTATATCTTAAGAGTTTGATTGGAGATGGGGGAGTAAAAAACAGATCTTAAAGAAGAGTCAGTATTGGAAATACATTTGTCAGGTGGGCAGAAATGTTATTTCAAATGAGTGCCTGCGATGTCAGTGTTTCAACTTGTTCTGCTGCCCCCAAGCAAAATAAAATCAATACAGAAATAAGAATAATATCTCTTTTTTATTTGCACGACAGAACCAGCCCACGCACCAGGATGAAACACTGTCATTGTACGTCTCTGCCAAGCCAACATACTATATATTTGTGAGTTTTCTATCATTTATATCCACATTTCTAAAAAAAAGGTACCTTATCAAGATTTCATGTATACACCTGCTAAATGAGAGACCACTTTTTAAAACAAAAGGTAAGGTATTTTTAGCCTAAACAAGATCATTTCCCAACACTTACAATTGGGTTGTGTGCCTATACTAACCAGACCACAACTAGAAACATAAGAATGTGGAAATTGCAACATGACGAATCATACAATTTCAACATATTCATTGTACAATGACAACAATTAATCTGCCAGTTGGATTTACAATCTGATGGGGGTTTTTTACATCCACTGTAGCTGAATAGATACATCAGAACAGAGTTCATCTTGTTATCGTCTCTGTAATTCTTGTTACCACTCTTGCTACCAGATGTCTTCTCTGTCAGTGATGGCTCTGATGATTTTGCATTTTAATTGCAGTGCCCCTTTATCTCTATCCTTTCTACAATTTTGCTGGCTCCATTACCTTTTCTCAACAAGCCCATTGTTTGCCAATGTGCTAATGTCTGAATTCAAGTTGTTCATCTATTGTTGCTGTGCTGTGTCGCTTAATGAATGTGCCTCACTGACAATACACCACATTATGCATATTTGGTCTTCTCAATTTAAGTATAACAGCTCTTGCCATTCACATGCAAACTTGTGATACAAGGATACTTTCATTGTCCTTGCCTGTCACAGAACACTAGCTCCTTCTATCAACAATCACTACAAGCCTCTCTACATTCTCTGGAAATGCAGAAGCTGATCCAAATCACCATTAAGGCGTGAACACACACATTCATGGCTTTTTTAGGCTTTTTCAGGCTGTTGTAACCCTCCAGAAAAATACAAGAAATCTATTTTACCCCAGATTACATAATTGCTTGCCAAGTCACTGCCATATCTTTTCTCTTTGTGCCTTCAGTTCATTTTGACACGCCTGGGAAACTTTCATCTGCCTTTGTGGCATGGTTGAGTCTCAACCAACCTGAAGTACCACAGATGCAATGGGAACAGTTCCCAGTTATTTTCATCACCTTCTCTCTGAGACATTTGAAGACTTTTTACTGCTCATTAAAATGCACAGTAAGACAGATTCATTATTGTGAAAGATATAAAAGTTGACAGTAGAAAACTCTGCATGACTGGGTTAACTTCTCCCAAGAGGAACGGTTCATCCATAAGTTTAGGACTTTTAAGACGTAAACACTACATTTACAAATAAGATAAAATCATTTCTGACTTGAGACCTCCAAGCAACATTAGGGGTGCCGCTCCGCCACTCCTTAAAAAAATCCTAGAGGAAACACTGCAAAGATATAAAAATTATGAAGACGGTAAACTCACTGACAAAGTTTGGAGAAAAAGCGCCAAACAACAAGGCTTTTAGTGTGTACAGTTATATATGTTGTTAACCTTTGGAAATGGTAGATTTGGTATGTCTACACCCCAATCATAGAGTCAGAGTAGAGTTCTCAACGGGTCGGGCCGGCCCGACAAACCCGACCGGACCCGCAGGTTCGGGGCCGGGTTCGGGCCAAAAAAATACGCAAATGAGCCGGGTCGGGTCGGGCCTCGGGCTTCCTTTTTTATAAAACACATTTCATAAAACACATTTCTTGCAGGTTGTAAATTATATATTGATTGTTGTGAATCATCGCTGTTCACGTGTGGTGAAGAGTGAGTCTGGCTGCCTGCTTCGTGAGGAGGGGCAGACGCAGACCTGACGCCGCTGCGTGACGTATACTCGCGTCTATAGCCAGCTGGAGAAGATGGAATTGGCTAAAAGTAAACTTGCTACAGCCGAATTCACCCTTGCTTTTCGAGGAGTGGGGAAATCGTCTGTTTCTGTCTCTCCGAATATATTTTCCCACTGGTCGAAGCGCGGTGTCTTCTTTGCAGCGGGAGCGGGTGCTGCTGCTGACGGTGACGCAGCACCTGTCTCATGGCTCGCGTCACCTTTCCGTCTGCTGTCTGTCTGATCATGATAACGAGTATATGAGGAAAACAATGCAGGCGCGCAGGGGGTCGGGTTCGGGCCGGGTTCGGGCAGACAATTCATGCTGGTGTGTAGGGCTGCGTCGGGTCCGGGCTTCAAAACCCGCGGGCCGGGTTGGGTCGGGCTGTAATTTTCAGGCCCGTTGAGAACTCTAAGTCAGAGCATTGGGCATTGTTTATAGACTACTCAAGGTAATTTAAGACACTGGACCATACACATCGAAGCACAAAGAAGGCGAAGGCTAAATGTGTATTTCAGGTTTTACTATATTATCAATGTAGGCCCCACTTTTTTAAACAAGAAAGAACAAGCGGGTTTCATTTTCTGTATCATTTCTCAAGGCCAACAATATGACAATCCAATTCTTCTGTCCCCACTGGCAGCTGTGCAAATTTGATTGTGTTTAATTTCACTTAATTTTGCGGTGCCCAGTTAGCTGGCAGTTATGGTGTAGAAGTATAAAAATTTCATGGCGAGGAATTGCTCGTAGCAGCTTTATTAGTACAGTGGCAGCAAAAAAGAGCAGACTTGCATTCTTGCTTTTGTCCTGAGACGATCATCGATATACTGTGTTTAAAGCAACATAGAAAAGAGCTGCTTATTTAAAGGCATCTGCATTTGTATAGGACTCTGTGTCATTAAAACTGGCAAGGTTGTTGTGCTCACAAGGAGAGTTGCACATTTAATGTAAGCTGTACCACAGAGGAAATACAGTAGAAATCCAAGAAGTGCTTACAGGGAAATAGAAGAAGTAAAGATTCTGGAGTTGCCATTCACTACGACACAGACACATACGTACTACTTACTCACATGCACTTTGATAAAGTACTGTGCTGGAACAGTATTCTGCAAACCTTCATTCCACACTGTAATTCCACTTGATTTCAAGTCCTTTGAAACTAAATCCAATCTTTCCACTTTCACATTATTATAACCACCTTATTCCTCTTAGTCCTGGTGTGTTTTGTTCATTACAACAGCAGTTCTCTTAGAATGATGGCACTGCCTTGTACTCTACCCCCCGTTCACTACTAATAACAGCAGAAAGAAAGCGTCCTTATTTTTTAGAACTTTTTGACAGTAACGCACATGATTTCCTTTGATTCACAGCGAGGAGACAAAGATTTATTTTTTTCATGTGGTTTAGAAAATCATTTAATTATTTATTAGCCAATATAACCTTGTACCCTAGACATTTGCCTGTACTGCCAATAGCACCAAGTTCTGATCACAGACCACTCATATTCGGGTGATATTTATCAGTGAATACATGAATATTACATGGGCAATAAAGAAACTGCAATCCCACCAGTTAATATTTGCACAGGGACTGGGGTATTGCTGCAGGTCATATCACAACTCCTCTTTGCACAGTCCCATTGTAATCGTCTAGTTGCCAGGTCATCAAAAGTCGCAGACTAATGATCAAGTCCGCAGTTGG
Organism: Diplodus sargus; assembly: GCA_903131615.1. Lineage (NCBI taxonomy): Eukaryota > Metazoa > Chordata > Actinopteri > Spariformes > Sparidae > Diplodus > Diplodus sargus. Next base: position 1,024,669 of record CAEMYA010002117.1, read on the forward strand.
TGGGCCTCAGCGGCTTGGCAGTCCTTGACCGTTTTCCTTCTTATGTTGATTTACCCAATAAATTGCTGCTCTTGGCCATTTCACATGCCGACATGAGGGCAATTAGAAATGTGTGGCAGGGAACCTTTTGCCTCTCATTAACTTCAGCAAGGAAATTTAAAAGAAGAGAGGAAGAGAAGAGCACTGGTTACCTCATCCCTTTCCTGACAAACTCTACTGTCCCACTCTATTACAGCAGAGACCTGTCCCTTACCATATAGGGTGCCAATCAATAAGCTATTGGTTAAGCCCAAGTGATGTTATTGCTTTAGTTGCACTCCCTGGACTTGGATGAAGATGATAAATTCAGGGGGACTGGAGGGTGTCAGGGTAATTAAGTCGGTTAAAGTAAGCTCAAGTGATGATTCCCATGCTAAACAGGCAAAGCAAACGACCTGAAATAACCCTCACACTAGTGGCTTTGTCCGGTAGGCTCAGCGAGGGCTCTCAGGAAGTCGTCTCTGTGCATAACTTTTCCCCCCGCAGTGTTACGGTAATGACTTGGTACAAGACCCAGCAGCATCTCGGAGCATGGCAGTAAGTGAAGCACTGATTCCAGCCGCTTGCCCGGCCTCCAGACATGGGGAAATATTTATCCTGACAAAGAGTGAGTGATTGAAGCGTGCACCGCACTAATCTCTCAATGCAATGAAATGTCTTTTCCCCATGGCAGATTATTCTCATGCAGTCTGCTTAGTTTCCACTAATCCACACATATCATTTTGACTTAAATATGCCTCTGAGAAAATGCTAAGTTTGGATATTATAACGAAGCTGCCATCTCCACCTGTTATGTGTTCCTTTTTTTAAAGGGTACATGATGATTCTCTTTTGCACCTGTCAAAGAAATGATGCAAACATGAGCATCAGGCTGATAAAGGAAACGCAGTCCTCATATAAAGCTGATTTGATAAATACTAGGCAACCACAAAAGAAATGATAAATAATTCAGAAGTGAAGGAAAAAGGCTGTAATGGAGCAGTAGAGAGAGCAGACGAGTTTGACGTCAGCAGATGTTCGTCCTGTACTGCACATGCTTGTCACTATTCGTTGAGGTTCATTTGCTGTCTACTTTGTTAAATGGAAGGAAGGAAGGAAGGGGTTCATTATTTATTCAAGTAAAGTAAAAGCAGTAGCGAATCTGAGGAAATTTTTTAAAAAGTCAAACCAACAGAAAATTGTCATGTCGTTTGAAGCAATTTTAATGGTAATTTAGTGGTGCACTGCCTGGAAATAATTGCTGTCAGAAATGCCACAACAATCTAAGACAAAGAGCTTTTTGTGACTATGGACACATTGCTCAAGACATCCTCACAGATTTCATACACATAAACAGCCACATGTGCAAACCACTTGAGTCCAACGATATGTGAAGTCGTTAATCACAAAATAAGCTGTGTTTCAGCTGAAGCTATGACTATTTGTTGATAAAATAATTACTGTTATCATTGTGGTTTGGAAGATATGCCTAAACATCAGTGCAAAATGCTCCTCACCTGCGTGGATCATATTCAAAAATACAATTGCTTTGGGCAATCATGTCCAATACCCGTTTCTATAATATTCCATTCATTGCATGTTGGTTAGGGCTGGGTACCGAACTTCGGTTCTTTTATGGCACCGACTGAAACGCTTAGTATCAAAATATGCCTCATCTTTTGGTGCCCCGAAATGGCTGTAACGTTACACGTGATTGTGGCATGCAGGAAAAATACATACGTGTTCACCAGAGACGTTTTAAGGTTACGCACACAGACGGGGTTCACGTGTATCTGTGTTGTGAACTGTAGTTGTGTGTGCCGTCGAACCAGTTAAAAAATGCCACCGAGGTCAAAAGCTTGGCTCCATTTTAGCAAGACTGATGCCAATCTTCCGCGATGCAATATATGCAAAAAAAAACATTGTTGCTAAAGCCGGCAACACGACTAATTTGATGAATCGCGTGACCATGCACGGAATCAATTTTTTGCTCCGTGTTTGACTGCAGGAAGAGCGGACAGCAGCCATCCTCCTCTCAGCATTTAAGTCCGCCTGTGGACGTTACAGAGTCCGAGCAGCCGATTCAAAATCTCCACCACCGAACTCCGGTGTGTAAAGCTAACTTAAGATATTAGTGTGTAGCTTGATTTTATGGCTATGTTGCTGTAGCTGTATCTAACTAGAGATTGACGGTGACAGATCAAGCTTTGCTTGTTAAGATGTGCTCATCAGTTGGGTCGGCTGGTTAAACAGCTTACTTAATGTTCACTGTCATGTTTATCTTCTCCTCACAGTAGACACCATCAGCCAGGAGCAGGCTTGTCTGTCAGTGCGTTTACATGCACAGCTTAGTCGGATTACAGCCATAGTTCGACTATGCTACTCAGTCAGACAACTGCAATTATCCGAGTATACATGCCGGTGAGAAAATCGGATTATTGGGCCGGAGCATGTCATACCCCGGTACGCTAGGCGGCGCTGTGCCCATTTCAACTAGTGGTAACAGAGCCACCTCCAGCTGACCCCTTTACGTCACCAGCTGCCTCGGCATTCAGGAAAGATGGCGTACGAAGAGCGAGACGAAGCTACATCTTTGTATACTTCGTATATGGTGTACATGATAATCACACAGACTAGGTGCACAATGGCGCTCTTCCTTGCGGTGATTTCGGAGGAAAGACGCCGTCGCCGCCGTCCGACTACTTCCGGCTCACGGCCCCGGGGAAAAATCTTGCGCCTGCGCAGAACGCAAAAATCCGATCCGATCCGCTGGAACGTATACATGCAGGAGTAATGCGACTATCAATCGAATAATCTGGGTGCTTTAATTCGACTATGAGAAATCCAATCCGGTCCGATATTAGTCAGACTAAGGTGTATACATGCATCTTAAAGATCCGATCATAGTCGGACTAAGCCAGTAAGTCGGTTTTCTTGAGTGTCATGTAAACGCACTGTGTGTCCTGAGAAAGCAGACATGTTGCTTTTTTTGAAGAAAAACTGCTAAGTGAAAAGGTCCTCAGTACGTAGCAGTGAGCATTAGACATTGACATGTCTCTTGTTTGCAAGTGTTCTTTTGCACTGGAAATTATTTGTTGTTTATTTTTTCTGTAAGAAAAAGAAAAATACCAAAGCTGAAAAGTAAAACTCAAGAGTTGTACGGTAATATGTTATGTCATTTTCTTTTTGTAAGACTTGATATTAGAAAATCGCTATCGGAACCGGTATCGAAGTGAAGGTATCGATATCGACATCAGTACCGGTATCGAAAATTTTTTATTGATACCTAGCCCTAATATTTGTGAACCTAATGTACAGCTGCATTGCTCCAACCATCCAGTGTCTGACTTGGGTGACCCGGAAAAAAGGGTCAAGCAAATCAAGCTACAAAAGTTTAAAGCTGCGGCTGCCCTGAGAAGCTGCAGTGCTCATTACGCTCCTTAAAAACAACATACTGATGACTTAGCTATTCTTGGAGCCTTACGTGTAGTTTGTAGTTTGTGGTGGATGCTTAAGCAAGGACCATGGGGACAGTAACATCTGGACAGTTTGTACCCTTGGGAGCTTGAATGTGCTGATTACATTTGTGTTTTGGAGGGCATAAATCACAATGATTATCTCCACATTTCTAACCAAAGATGAAATTGTAGAGGACTATTTGAGATATATATATATGATGGTAATGCTTTGAATGATGCAGGGATGACTATTCAGAAGTACTCCAGTGATTTATCATTGCATCTTTACTGAGTTAGGGGACTTGCAAAAGACAATAAAAGTATCAAAATTGCTGTAGCAGAGGTTGAGATATTCCGACGCAATCCCTAATATGAGTAAAAAAATCCTTCATGTCCTATAATGCAAAAATAGCATGTTCAATTGAGCACACCTACATTTTAAGTTTTCCACACCCAAGCCAAGATCACCAGGGGTTATTCTTTCAGATCAGAAAAAGCTCATCCAGAGCCACAGGAGACATTATGCAACTGTCTGCACAGTACTACTGCTGACTCCCGGACTGAAGTTTAATGTGTATCATCGGTGGAGTTTCCCTTTACAAATGCAAAGCTTATTATGACAGCTGCTTCTATGGTTGGCTGCACAACATTAGGTTTCTTATCTATAACACTGGAATAACGTAGCATACCACAAGTAAAATTGTCAATAAATACACTCTCTCTTTGAGGTATGTAATCCATCTTTGGGAGATCAAGAGTGGAATGTAATCCCCCAGGAATGAAAATTCTGGTCAGAAAACAGCTTCCACAGCCTGGGAACTTCTTCCTAAAGTAGTCTTAGCCTTTAACAGGGTCATGTTTGTAGAGCCTTAAATAGAAACACCCTGCCATTTTCCCATGCATGAGAACTATTCCCAATATGCTGCTGGTGGCTTGAAATGAAATATTAATTCAGTGAGTGAGAATACTGGTTGTGTTGCTGTGGGAGACATTTGTACTATTTGTTCACAAAAGTATTCAGCCAAATTTAACTGACCAGTGTGGTGAAGCTTGTCTTATTTTGGGTGAATTTAAAGCAGATGTATCCTAGAGTATATCAAATTAAAATGTCACCATACTGCATGTGCAGACATAGGATAGCACTAAAAGGGCCACCCCAGTTGTCAATTCACTCAACATATTTGGTGATCATTTCCCTAACAAACCATACGGTCTAAGAATGTAGTATTGTATTTTATTAGAGTGCAACTCCACCATTTGGACACATCAAAGTGTGTGTACAGGTCTCCTGGGGGTACGATGGAATATGTGAAAAAAATTTTAAAGCCTTCTGTGACTGCATGAAATCTGATGCAAAAAGCAATTCAAGGCATTATCTCTGTTTTTTTATCTTAATTTACTTTCCTGAAATACAGTATAATACTTACAAAACAGGTGTATTTACTGTCAACCCTGGGGAACAGGCTCATAGAGTATCAATCTGATCAGATAAAAACATCAAATTTTCAGGTACAACAGAGCTGCATTTTTCAAGCATTTCCTTGCAATAATACCTCAACACACAACTAAGTCCCCCACACATACACATACACAACCCTTGGCATCTCCTCACAAATCCTACAGGTAGAAGACGTTAAGCCAAACCTACTTTATGGACAGCTTGAACATCACCGTCTGTCAGTCTGCCTCTGCCTCTGCCTCAGCAGCATCCATTATTGTCACCTCTCTGCATTCCTCCATCCAGCTCGCACTTAAAAAGGGACATTTGCGAATGGAACACGGCATCAGCCCACATTCCACTCAGGTGAAACGTCAATCATTCCATCATAATCACACCCTTACACCACGAATGAACCTTTACAGCCAAACATGAGTCGCAACAACACCTTGTGTGACTGCGAGCAGCTCGAATGACACAGCTGAGAGTCATCCTCAGTTTATGAAGAGATGAAGTCTTACACCGCCTCGAACAAATGGATAACACAGGGCTGTTGGCGGTCGCACATCTTGGCTTCTATGTAAATACATTCTGTCACTATAAGCAAGGCAAAATCTGGATGACCTATAGTTACAACACTACTCTAAATACTCTGTCATTATATATTTTTACCATCTTTATCTGCCATTACCAAGGTAAAAATAGAGAATCCTTCAAATTGGATCTTATTTTTAAAACCACAAGGACTGATATCTAATGTCAGTTCAGACACATTACTCGTATGCAAATAGTTTCATCCACCTTTGCAGATGGTTTTGTTTTCATTTGTCTGTGTTTTAATATATTCTTACAGATTTCTGTGTCCCATATGTAACCCTGACCCTAAACCCCCCAAACAAGACTTCCCTTTAAAAACTTTATGGGCTATCCAAAGTTATAAGAATGTGGTTTGAAGAAAGAAATGCTGCGGATGAAAGTGAGAAATGTCTTACAATTTGGGTGAATGGACTGCAGCCATGGGAGAATCTCAGAACTGAAACTGTATTAGAAATGTCCTTAAGATGAGCTATATGATAAAGAAGTACTCTGGAATAGTCGCTGATTTTTACTCAAATAAAAGAGACAATGACAGCTTTAAAATAAAACATCGCAAAAACACATTTGTAACTGTCTTTTGTGACAAAAGGAAAATGTGCATCTGTGAATATTAAACACAAAGGCAGCCAGTGATTCAGTTCTAGAAGTAACCTTTAGAAAGAACAATGTCAACACAGCTCCCGCCACTACCACTGCGCCTCCTACTAATGCTAACAGCAGAATTAATCACTGAAACTAAACCTGTCTTGTTAGGATGAAATCGTCCTGGACTTGACAGTTATGACCTGCATCACTCTTCTTTATAAACATCTCATGTATTAACACTGTGCATAACTAAATACTGAATGAGCCACCACTCAACTTCGATGCAAGCAGATGAATATTTATGAAACTGGGTAGCACACTGGAGACTCTCTGCTCGCTGAATGTTAAAGCGACTGTGAGCCTACTTAAAGCTGTTTGATAATAGGCCACCGGCAATTTCACTCCTTATTATCAAGACTTAGATCCTGACTGACACTTATATGCCCATATGATTTAACGTATGGCCAAGTTAAAAGAAGCTTTACATACTCTACATTCTTAAGTGGATGAGTGAATTATCTGATCAACTTACATTCCTTATTATAGGAGGAACTGTCATCAGAGAGCCTGCCAAGAGCCGGACTTGAGTGATTAGAACTTTGGATATTTGCACCAGCTTTTGAGAATGTGACAGCATTTAAACATTTTAAGCCAATAACTTTGTACAAGAGATATTATTGTACCCCAAATTGTAAGCCTCAACTGCCTAATCCTTAGAGGCTCAATGTTAGATACAGGTACGGATGGAGTCCTCTGTCCATACTCACTTCATTGTTTCTTCCATATTTGTGCATATTTTTTTGAAAGCTTACAGATGTGCACAAAATGAAGCAATACCACCTGAAAACATGGGGAGCAGTGTAGCCAGTAGTTCAAGCAAGACAACCATACCAGGACACAACCAGGAAATTTGAATGACAGCACACATTCGAAAGTAATGTAAATGACGTTCTTTATCAACTTCCCTCACTGGTAAGAGAATTTCCATCCACATGTCGCCCTGTAGTTAATTCCCTCACACACCACCAGCATTTTCAACACTACCTCTGCTTTTGCCCCTGTCTTAACAGGCACTTCACATCATCCTCCTCCACCGCCACAGTGTTTGTAGTTGTCAGAAACTCTGGACCCTGAGGTGCTCTCTAGTGGATATATTGCTTAACACCTAACATAAAAGCCCAATGAAAGGATAGACCAATTTCACAATGGAAATTTTGACCTGTCAAAGCAGGAAAAGGCATAGGTGGAATTAATAACATTAATGATGGCTGCACTTAGGTGAGCTAGTTCCAGGACTCTGGTACTGTGCAAGTTTACTCATTGACGTGGCTTATGAGTCATTGTCAACGTCATTGGTCACAGCCGTGCTTTTCCTGCTTTGACACATCAAAATGTCTGCTGCGAAAAGGGGCTATTAGGGAAGTTATCGTTACACTTGGGAACAAACAGCGGGCATGAATGAGCCTCAGTATCTGACTATAATTACCTTGGGAAATGTATTTGCTATTTACTGATAAAAGAGTAAAAGTAATCACTTCAAGTTCAAGTGTAATCAGGTCAATACATTCAAACTATAAAATCTTAGCAGCAACTGGCGTGCAATTGCATAGCAGAAAAAGATTGTGCCGACACAAAGTGATTCTGACAGGGATCTTGTGTGGGCCTTGTATAGTCAGAGCAAGAGGCAAAGCTATGAACATCTTGACAGACAGTTTGCATTCTTTATTCACTCAGTTTGCGACTTTGATCTCTCAAAAGGCGCTGCAGAGTTCAAGAGTTCTGAGTACAACACTGAAATGTCTGCAAGACATGCCCTATTTTATGGTATATGATCTGTATTCTTTCATTGCTGGTTTTGGTATGTTGCTGTGCCCTGTTTCTTGGATGTTGCACCACTGTTTTATACATATATACATATATATATATATTTCCCCATGTTCATGTCATGTCTAAGTGAGTTAAAGATTCATTACTACCCTTGTAGACAATGCAGCTGTATTCTGTTCGAGTCTGCTCTGGTCTTTTACCCAACAGTTACAACATTTCTCTCATTGACACACATGTCACATCTTCTGTATTGTGACTTAAGTTGTCTGACTATGTAGTATTCACTGATCATAATAATGTAAGAGAAGAAAAATGTTGAGACTTCTCTCACAGCTTGCAAGAGATGATGTTAAAAATATGACTGTTTATCTCCATGGTTTGACTGACAGCCATCGTTGCTGGAGTCGTGGATTGCTGTCACCGCGGCATGCAGGACCACCCGCCTCTCCACCACTGGGTGGCCAAACAAAACAAACAGGTGGCCGCAGTGAATGCAGAAAGCAGTGATGCCAGGAGGAGCAAACTTGAAAGGCCATCAAAATCAACAGTCTGTGGATGTTGAAATGTGTCCAGAAATTTCCTTACACATGAGGTGCACTGTATGTATACATATGTGGCTCAGCATGGAGGAAGTAGCATGGCACCAAACGAAGCCTGAAACCATACAGTCTGACATCTGGTCCCTTTCAAAACGGGGAGAAACTTAAGCTATGATAAATATCTTATTATCTGTTTTAATGCTGTCTTTTCTCGACATAGAATATAGTTTCGCATGACATAAGAAATGACAGTGTAGACTTCAGCAAATGCCACTCTTTTGCTGTTTTTATGATTTCTTTTTCCGACTCTCCTCTCTTCCTTGATTTCATGGGTTACATTTGCAAAGAAATACAAAATTACAAGTAAGGATAATTTTCCCTGTCACAGTCTGAGGCCCGTTAATATCCCTCAATCTCAGAAATGTCTGATTTATAACCAAATGTACCATAACATACTCATTTCAAAGAAAACTCCAAACTGAGCATTCTCCACAAATTAGTTATTTCTGAGAGTGTGAAATACCGCACTGACAAAATGTCATACAATATGGCCTATACTGATATTTTATGAGCCAAACACTGGATAATGTGAAGTAGGACAATCATGTTGAAGCTCAACATCAGTTATGGCACTGACCTTTTCCTATAATTGCAGCAAAGAAGTGAGTCATTTCATTAGACCTGCAATATCAAACAGTTTGGATATTTACATTTAGTAGTGTGTTTTGTGAATGATTGCTCCGTTCTCAGCAAATGGAAAGGTCAGCACCGAGGCAGGCCTCCTTTTGGAAATAAAGTGCTTGGCCAAGCAAATGAAACAAGACAGCAATCAGAATGTTAATAGTAGAGTGAAGCACTGCAGCGGGCACTGAGACAGTCTGAGTGTCTGGATGTAGCAGTGGGGTCAGTCTGGGCATGAACTGGAGCAGTTGAAGAGTATGCTGACGAAAGTCGACATGATGGGCTGCACTGTAACCTTGGCTTCATAGTGTAGTGGAACAATCCATAAAACCCTCCCTGTCCAAGAATCAGCGGGGAGAAAACACGGGGGGCAAGAAGACTGTTGGCAATGTCTGTACAATTTGTATGAGGTATTGTACACTCAATATTTTCATTTATTCTTTCTGAGTCCGAGCCAAAGCACTGTCTTCTGTTTGAACTATGATGCTTTCTACGCGGGCTGGAAAATTAAGTGGGAGAAGTTAAAGAATTACCAACATTATGAATCGTTTGTGGACCAAAATCCACTCATGCCACCAATTTCAAAGAGCTGAATTAATGATTGTTTTCATTCCAAATTAATACGCCAATTGTCTTTCCAGATTAATCGAATAATGTAGTTCATAAAATGCAATTTATTTATTTTTTTAAGCTCATTACGACTTCCCAGAGACCAAAGTAACGTCTTTGAATTGCTTCTTTTGTCCAACCAACAGTTCAAAAATAAAAGAAAAATCATTTACTATCATAAAAGACAAAGAGAAGCAGAAAATTCTTACATTTAAGTCGCAGAAAATGTGACATAATGACATATTTTACTTGAGAAATTAAACAAATTAGACGTTTATCAAAATACAAATATACATTTCTAACCAGCTGTCCAACCAACCAAACTGCGCATTATATTTAAGGACAGGACACACGGATCAGAAGGGGATAAGTAAAAAGCAAATACAAGCACTGCTGTAAGAAAAATAAGTACTTACTGCCTGTCAGCTTTACCACTTGTCAGTTTCTGCCCATAAACATGCGCTCCTATTGTCGGTCATCTGAGCTGTCAGGTGATTTATGGGGGACTGTGGCACCACAGTATGATCAGTGAGAGATTAAAAACAAATGTGATGGTGACAAAAAGCAGCCACTATCAGTGGGAGATATGGAGGTTAAAATCTCCTGACATCTGAAGCAGGAGATGTTGTCATTTCAATGTGATTGTCGAAGAGAAATGGGTTATCAAAGATGCATCACATCAACACAGAGGTTTGGCACTAAGCCGTCCCATCCGCACGGGCAAGTGCTTGTTGAGCGTGTCAGGGAAATGCAAATGTTTGTGTGGCCTGTATTTTCTTTTGATTACACCCAAGGAGTCTAGACAGAGCATTTATGTTGTTAGATTTAAAGTTTATAGTGTAGTCACATATTTCTTATTTATTTTACAAGATGTTAAATGCGAATGGATATGTTTTTGTTTTTGTGAACTGCATGTTTGTGCATAAAACATTACAACATGACTGTAAAGCAAAGCTGCTCCGCATCATAGCATCTGTTCATTGCAGCCTCAGGGAAGTCATTTGGAAGTTGCTAACACCAGTATTTGTTGGTGTCACTGTGGTAAACTGTTCTACTGCAAAAAACTTATGAAAGCAGGAATTCCAGAAAAGAATGGTGCTGGCCCCCAAGTTCTCAAAGGTTCCAGTGCCCCTGACAAGTGAGGGAAATGCCATGTATCGCCAACCCAAAGTGTCAAAATTTGACGACCTGGGATCTTTCTCCAGAATTGCTTGCCCCAACTCTAATAAAAATCACTTGGTGCTTATATTCGGTGAACTAGCTCACTATAAAGTCGGGCTGGGCAGTAGGGTTGGGTACCGAACCCTGTACTTTTACCGGTACCGATCGAAACACGTCGGTATTACCGAGTATTGGTTCACGTAAAATTCAACGGTGCCAAATTTCGGTACCTGAACGCACCTTCACGGGCGTCAGTAAGAGCGGAAGTCGCGGCGTAAAGTACATTGCATTCTCTGTCAGAAAGACAACAAATTTGTCTTCAAAATAAGAGCTTTACATTGGACCCGATTGGAGTTTAGAATTGGGTTCTTAGCGAAAGGCTTTTAATCTGAAAGTAGCTACCGGTAGTAGCTTGCTGCTACAATAAGAAGCGGACAACGAAGACAGCTACAGAGATTCAGGAGACGCTAGCATCTCCTGGATCTCAGCGGCTGTCCAGCTGCTCATCTTAATGTCCGTGGATAAAGTGATGGACTGACTGCTGTGATTAGCTGTTTTCTGGTTTTAAAACTCCCCAGCTGTTGCTCGCACTATAGACACATATATACATAGATGCCTCATTGAACGCTGGACCGTACGTTGACGTCGCCGCCATATTGGAGGAGGCAGCTCAGCCCCGTGAACTAATACGAGTCACTGAAGTGAACTTTATAAAGCTGACTTCTACTACTCTCTAAGTGCCATAAGTTAATGCTTGCTTCTCATTTACACATTCACACACGTACGGATATATTCAGGAAACAAATACGAACCAAAAACAACGTAACGTTCTCTGATGACTATAAACATGAACTACTCCTTATATGTTCAGTCTACAGGTCCGCACCAAACCACAATATGTATTTCTATAATGATTTTTACAAGTTTTTACAGATGCTAATATATGTAACGCTGTAACTGTGATGATACATGATAGTTAATTATTTAATCTGTGTACAATATCATATGTTATCATGTTCTTTCATGGATTATATCTCTATTCTGCTGAAAAAAAGAAAGCAGGTTCACTGCTGCTGCAGTTTCTTATCTTGATTTGCAGACTTTGTTAATTTTTTGTCACCATGATTGTTATTATTAGTAACATCAAAAAGAAGTTGACTATTTTTTTTAATATACAAAATAACTTTAATTACCACACATATCCGCATAAAAGTACCGAAAACAGGTACCGATATATATCGGTACCGATTCGCAGGTACCGAGTATTGGTACCGTATCGGTTAAAATGTGAAAGGTACCCATCCCTACTGGGCAGTGGGCGATTTGGCATATGATGATGTCCACAGGGAAACATTATGATAGAAAATGGCAACATTTGCTGGGGTAGGATTACGATGTGTTTCTGCATATGAATCAGTGTGTCCCCTCAGAGTTATAGGACCCTCAGGATTTTTAATATAATAAGAAGAAAAAGTGTCGACCTAAACAGGATAAAAATCACCCAGATCACGCTGTTGGGGTGCTAAGGTAATGACTGTTTAACAATCTTCATAATCCCCTGCTACTACTAAGAGAACTTTTCCTTTTTGAGGCCTTGATTTTCAAACCAAGCTAGTGTTCTGCTTGTCCGAGTCACTTAATGTAGTCCAGGCATAGCAAGAGATAACCAACAATAAACTAATCCCACAGATGTTAACTCCAGTCTGCTTTATGCACCAAACCTCCCACACAAAAAACATGTTTTTAAGATTCCCATCTCTCATCTAAACTTTACATTCCCCTGCAAGCCGGGGAAGCTTCACTCTCTGTTGCTCAAAATAGCCTTCAGAGTATTTCACCAAAATGTCACCAAAACAGCTCTAACAGAGACAACAATGGATTTCAAAAAAAGCCTCTGTCACTGTGATTGTTGGCTGCGCGACTACAATTGGTGATGGAGTCCGCAAGTCAGATTGTTAGAACTGAACACATTCATTCTGATAACAATGATGGACCCTCAGACAGATGACTTATATAGCTACTGTTCCCTGATGCCAAATCAGTGAGACATCAGTAAGTTTACATGCACATATATCTTCATTCTGAAACCCACTGTCCCGAGTATTACTTTTGAATCCAGGACACCGTAACTGTATGGAACATAAGGATATTTAATAAGATTCAGAGGATTAATTTATTTCTATCATAACGTAAGAGTCGTATTCACTCCTAAAACATTTTGAGACAGATTCTCTATCTATATTTAGCTGATAATACTTGTACAATTTTATGTACATAGGAATTTAAATGCAGGATGTTACTTGTTAGGAGGTACTTCTATTGTTTTCCTGGTACCTTTGCTTAGGCACACGATCTGAATACTTGTTCCATCACTGCCTGACAGCTCATTCACCCATCATATTGGCCATCAGCAGAGCCTGAGCGTGACAGCCCAAACTGAGCCTGACGCCTGTTGAATGAGTACAGTAGAGCAATTTTTTTCTGAATGGCAGCCAACTGTAAAGCAGTGGTTTGGAAAATGCGCTGACCCTTGAGTTTCCAGCCTCTGGCAACGGTGCCCAGGAGCCAGACATCCCCTGTGCTCAGGCTCAAACAAAGAGCTAGGATGACGGCTGGAACTGGAGCATGCAAGGAAACAATGCCTGAGTCCCGACCTCAGAGACCTTTCCACTCCTCCTCCTCCGTCCTTCTCCCACAGCATCCTTCTCACCCTGTTTTTTTTCACAGCATGAATGAGGCACATTATTTCCCCTTGAGATGCTAATGATGAACTCACTGTCATGAGTTTGCACTGTCACTTATGTTCTTTAAAACATTGCTGGGAAAACATAACCAATTTTGTCAAGGCATGTCAAGGCAACATGTTCATGTAATGGCTCACCAGTAGTTTCAACGACATCCAATAATAAACATTATCAATAACAAAAATAATCAAATCTCACTGTACTCTGACAAAAACGTTGCATAAATGTAAAATGTATGTTTTTGCTACCTTTTTTGATAAAAATATACAATTACTTTAACAGAGCAACACAACCTTGGTACAACAGTTAGCCTGTTTTCACATCATATGGTCGAAACAGGAAAGGTTTCCATGTTTAGGTTTCCAAGTGTTAATCACATCTGATAAATACAGTTGCATGACTGAGCTGAGTTGGTTGTGTGAGGTCTAAAAATAATTCGGACTGTTGCTGACTTGAGGCACCCATATTTGTTTGTCTTTTGGGCACTTACGCATCATTAACTATTATTATAACGGCAGAAACATCGGTGACTTGAGAGTTTCCGGCCCAAATTACAGCTCGGATGGTGATGTCAACTGCATTTACTCAGGAAATGGAAATTACTGCAATTCCCATATGACATAAACATGGCATTAGGGTTTCCTTCGGCAAATTAACAAAATATGTTCTGCAAAATCTCTTAACAGGAAGAGCTCTGAAAATGCTGCATAGTGGCACATAAAAACATCTCCATATTAATCTATACAGAACAAATGTATCCTTTAAAATGACTTCAAGTTATGCAATTATAAAGAAAAAAACAAACATTGAAAATTATGCAATGAAGGAAAATTTTAACTTGACATGTAACATAAAACTACACTTTGATATGTCTTAATGTCTGCACCAAATAGTGATGACAAATACTGAACAGTGCAAAGTATATATCCTCCTATCCATAAACTTTTGCATAACCTTAAATTTTGTTGGAGATGTATCGTCTTTCTGATGTAAATTTTGTTATTACAGCTTTAATCCTCCCAGAAGTACCAATACTGGCTCCGAGCTTACCCTTTAAAAATGCATCACTGGTAGAAATTTCATATCAGGCTATTATTTGCTCCCAGAATGTACGCTAATGCCTAATGACATTCTCCTAATTATAGCTCATTGTTTCCAAATCACACTCTCAAAATTTAATCCGCCTGTGCACTTTTGGCAGCGTACGACTGGTCCATAAAAACACCAATTACTAACCTTTTACATCGGTTTATGTTGACAGGGATAATACAAGGTGATTTATGACTTTCAATCACATAAATTGCATAATCCTGTTTCCTACGAAAACATCTTAATTGTGTTTACAGGTGCACTGAACTTGTGCAAAGATTGTGAGATTATGCAGTTATACATGACGAGATTATCTAAAGAAACAGAGAAACACCATTAACACTTTTCAGACATAATAGCCAAGTTAAGTCACTGAAGGGTTTGCTTCAAAAGCTGCTTTGAGTCCTTACCCAGACTTAATTGATTTCTGGAAAGCTTTATGATGATTGCACAGCAGGGGTTCTGATTTACCTCCTGTAAATGAATTTACTCATTAGTCTCTTTAATTCTCTTTATAAAAAGCACCACCTGTGGTGTTTCATGGTTTAGCCCATTACCAATCATTTACATTTCACTTTATAGTGCTCTTGATTACCAACCTTCCAAGTCAACAACTGACTTGCAGAAAACTGAAGGTTACATGAGCATTTACTGTAATACAATTTCTTGTCTATAATTACCTAAATTTTAGACAAATATCTAATCTTTCCAAAGCAAAAAAACATTTAACGGTATCTTAATTCACACAAAAACTACTGAATGGATTTCCACAAAACTCGGATGGATGGGTCTTGGTCCAGAATAGAACAATGTAACGTTTGATAAGGATCGGAGAAACTAAAGGTCCAGAAAGTTGGTTTTTCTCCTTCTTTAACATTGTGATAAAAACACTTATTTCACATTGTTCTTTAATTTCACAGGGAATAAATCATGGATCTTGATGGAAACAACCAAGGTGTATTGAGGTGTTTGGTATCTAGGACCGCGAGACAGGGCTATCAAGTTTGATATTGGATTACGTTTTAATTGAATTAAAAGGGACTGTTATGCCTTTATGGAGGTATACGACCAGCTCTACCAAGCGCCTTTATCTTTTGGATTTTTCTGGCAGTGTTGTAGTGAAGGGCCAGAACATCAGGATGTGAGATTACCATTTAATTGGTGGATAGCTGAGAGCTAAACTCAGTAAGTGATGTTTGGCTAAATCAGAATAACGTCATCTACGTTAAAAGCATCTGTACTGTAGATGTGTTTGTTCTAACCATCACTTCATATCATTATTCCACACTATGGCAGCTTTTACCAACTTGAGTGGTCAATTATCCATTGTTGCCTGGTCCATATGCCTTCTAAGTGGTCACATTAGCCTTTCAAAAATACAGTTACATTACAATTGGAGCATCAATTATGGTATTCGGTGCATTAGGTAGGTGACTGTGCAATTATAACCCACAACCACCAAAAATACTGACATTGACCAACCAGTGGTCACTTGGAAGGATGAAAATCAATGGGATATAATCAACAGTTGTAGAAAGTATATGTAACCCGGTGTCATCCTTTGAGGAGCTTGAAAAATTAAAAATAACCCCCAGTTTTGGATATGAGTGCAGTTCAGCCAAGCTGCTTAACCGCAAAGATGCTGTCTGGCAGAGGGCCCAGCTCTCAAAACCCACAGATTGGTCCATCATTGACACAAATGAGGAGGAAGTGAAATCAGGCTGCACCAAAAGTAGCAGCTAGATAATTTAAGGTACAGCTATCCTCAAGTGATCCAACCCCTAAAAAAAGGTTGGGGCAGACTGAGAGGGAAGTAGAGGGAGGGATTTGTCATGGCTGCCATTCCAGAGTTACGATGCTAAATGTTAACTTGTCTTAATAAATATGAAAACAGGCTATGTTAACAGACAGGAAGATCTGGCTAATAACTGAAGGGTAAACTCCTAACTTTGTCAGGTGGTATGATTCTGAAGGAAACAGGAAATGCTGAAAGAGAGTAAAAACCATGGGTTTTGTTTTTATCTAAGAGTGTGTTAAGCAGCATGTACCCACTGTTCTTTCCTGCAAAATACTGCCACCAAAGTCAATACCCTTTTATTTCCTTCCTGTCACAATGTCATGTCATTTACAACTTGCAATTTGTGCAGCAGCTTTCCTGTAGCATGAACAAGAGTAGCAGAAATCCATTAGCAGGTAACCAGTTACAGACATGAGTAGAATAGGATAGTTTTCTTCTATTGAAGCTTTCCTGAAGATATACATTTCCCAAAACCTCATTTAAGGCACTCAGTCAGCTGCCTTCAAATGAAATACTGAAGGAAACAGAAAAGGGTAGATTTTAAGGCTATTCTGTGCTTGATTTACAACTACTGTCACAGGAACTTGGGCAGATATTTTACTCTGGCGGGGCACAAACCTCCATTTAAGGTTTGAAGAAGTCAAGTTTCCAATAATGCCTTCCACGCGAATATGCTGTTAACCTCTATCATTCAGGCCTTCTCTCAGAAGGCTGTTATTGTTTGAAGGACTGAAAACAAGCTAAATTCTGTCCTCCATAAAAAAATTCTTCCTGGGATACAAAATTATACTACAAGAAGCTACCTCTGCCTTTTGTATTTTTGATACAATTTATGGGCTGTGCCTTCGAAACTAAAGTGGTACTGAGTCGTAATCCTCAAGGAGGCTGCAAAAACAATACATTTCTTCCACAGTGATGCATCATTTTTACGCATTTTTCATTTTTTTACAACCACAGAGTGCTACATATCATTAACAAGAAAACACACATGGAACATTGGAGCTCGTTAATCACTCTTACTTCCCATGAGTGATTACACCAACCAATGTTGATAAAAAAAGTTTTATAAGCATGTAACTGCCGGTGCTAAAAACAAGGATGATGTCGATACAATATGTTTCTTAACCACGCAGGGAGCAGAGAAATGTGTGAAAAGATAATCCGAAAAAGAAAATCCAGTTGTTATCTACACCCCCCATGCTGATGGAACGTCAGGTGAATTTTCTTAGTTCACAAAACCTTTCTGGAGCTTCGCAACACAACAGCGCTGCAGCATTCCAAAACTAAAGTAAATGTGGACTTGCTGAAAAAAAAACAACAGACAAAAAAAATAAAAAATTGTCAGGTGTAATCCAAGTGTCCATAATTAATGCTATTTTAAGAAAAGTGTCAAGGATGTAAATAATGTATTTTCAAAACAATTCGGGAACTTGGGTATTCCAGAGAGGATTACACCCAAACTTTCAGGAACTGTTCATTGTTTTGTTCTTTTTAAGTTGTCCCAATCTACTTTCACTGTTTAGGAACATGTTACGTTGAGAATGCATTGTTGTGAAGCTCAAGAAATGTTTCCTGGACTACAAAACTTCTCTCGACTTTCCTTCAGCATGGGGGTGTGTAGATCATCACGGAATTGTATTCTTGGCTGAACTTCTCCTTTAAGCCTATATTCAGGCACCTGGACCAAATATGGCTTATAAAAGATATGACAAGGTACAGTATGTTATGCATATACGATACCAAAATGTCATATTTCAAGACTTTTAGAACTCTGAAGCTTTGCCTGGTTTACACGTGGGAGACTTCAACACATATCTAATATATCTGCCATTTTTATGCGAACCATTTTACCCGATATGTTCACATTTGTTCGTTTAATATTCAGCCTCCCACTTCCCACGACACTGCACTGTGCCGTGTTGCCTGCTTGGTTAAAAAAACACACATTTCTGCTTCAGATGACCATTATACAAAAGCCAAGGGTAAGCTAAAGCAGACCAATACACAGTTTACATTGACCTTGGTTATAGCTTTAACATAAAGGATCTGATAATGACAATACAAAACTATTTAAAATCTATGTGAGCATATTTATTTACATATGATTTCAGCTGCTTTAGACAAACACTATATGGGCTGTCTGTTACATATAAAGTCCTCAGAAGCCAAACCTAACCTCCCTTGGGCTTTTTTCTCATTCCACTTCAATGGGCCGAGACTGCAATAAGTTGCATAAGACTCCAACTGGACAAATTAATCTGTTCCTGTTTTTGAGGCTGCCATCACAGACATTAATCCAGATGCATGCTGCTGCGCTCCGGTTTAATAACTACCCTGACAGTCCCCGTGCTGTTTCACCCCTTGTTTTATTTCCTTTAAACTAGGTCTCACTTGTGTTTGCCTGTGCTGTTTGCCAGTCATCCACATGATGCCTGTTGTTCCTTAGCTGTAACCTGCCGAGTCATTATTTGCTTTGGTTTTTCTCTATTCTCCTCTGTTGCTTGTGTTTTGGGTAAGTATACAATCCTTATGGATAATTCCTTT
Source organism: Diplodus sargus (assembly GCA_903131615.1). Classification (NCBI taxonomy): domain Eukaryota; kingdom Metazoa; phylum Chordata; class Actinopteri; order Spariformes; family Sparidae; genus Diplodus; species Diplodus sargus. The sequence goes on from CAEMYA010002117.1 coordinate 1,043,757, forward strand.
AAAGAGGTCATATTATGAATTTGTTTTTTTCATGGCTTTTCTTTATTGTGTTATGTAGCATTTTTGTGCATGTTAAGGGTCTGCAAAGTGAAAAAGCCTGAAGTCCATGCCAAAGATACTCTCTCCCAAAGAAAGTACTGCTCCTGCACTGCCTGAAATGCCTTGTTTAGAGTCGAGCCTTTACTTCTGTAACTTGTGTTTGTCACTATGTAACTGCTATACAGTCATAACACAGCCACGCTTACCAGCTGCAGCGGTGTTGTTTTGGACAAATAATTATGTCCTTGGATCACACTACCTAACTTGGCATGACCCACCCTACTCTGCCTCTGAGTGGCTACATCCTGCCCATTAAGTGATGGGCATATGCAACTGAAGCAATTCACCATGTGAGAAAAATAATTTCCTTTCGAAAATTAAAGCATGTAAAACCTCTTCTACCAGGACCCCCAAATAAAAATATGAACCAGAGAATTAGCGTAATATCACCTCCTTCAAATGAAATTTATTTTCTCATTGTTTTGCCTGGTTAACCATCAACCCTTAAATACATAATGCGTATCTGAGTGAATCTCATTTAATACTTCTGTAATACTGCTACACACTAAAGTGTGCCAGGAGGTAGTCTTGTAGAATATCACCCTCGTTTGCTTTCGAGACAAGGACAGTACAGTGGAAAACACACTGTTGCCAAGGGCAACAAGCAACGGTTCATTTCAAGATGCTCAGGTGGGTTTTCCACCTTGACCCGCGTTGCCCTTCCTCCTCACTAAACACCTTTGTTGACAGTGAATGGAGCTGCTCTAACTGCGGGGAAAGAAGCTCAAAGTTGGTAAAGTGCTTGCTGTTCCTGAATGGCCAAGGTCCTCCGCTGCGGGCTACTGAGGAGCTGAGAATCTCTGTCAACGCGTGTGTCTCCAGCACGACAGCGCCCATTACTAACTGCCTTTTGACGACCAAGGCCATCAGCAAACCTCCTTCACTGACCCTTTGTACAGCGCTGCTTTTCATTCGTCAGAGCGAGGCCCGTGGGATGTTGATTCATCTTAGTGAACAAAGCCGGTGGACAGAAGCTATGAAATACTTATTTTAAGGCTTAAACTTCTGTCTGTCACACAGACCGCTGAACACCCACACAAATGTCATGCAGGGAAATTGAACAGTAGGTTCCACTTCACTTTAAATGTACCCAAATGATGGCAGCTGGCCCTGAATCCATTTGTGACAAACAAACTGAAGCGGGCTGAGACGGTTGACACTCTCCGTCTCTGAAGGTGCTCATGTGGACCTGGGTGCTGCCAAAACACACTTTGTCACTGCTGATTTAGCTAATTTTGTAGCATCTCAGTGTTGTCATGGTTCATTACCTTTGGCATCTGCTGCTGTCTTTGACCTTCAGATTAAAAAAAAGCGAGGCAGCTTAAATTATTCATTAGTTTTGAAAAATACAGAGAGGCCATTCGTGGGCTTATCTGTACTTAAGGTATATGTTAACAACAAAATTAGACAGTTTAAAAAAATATATGGGAGTTAAAAAAATACAAAATTTATATTTACTTATATTCTTTTCCCTTTAAAACGTGTTTTTCATACACAACTATTTGAATAAATAGACCTATAAATAATAAATAAATAAACTTTTTAACTCAGGTTAGATAGATTTCAGGCCTGTGAAGAATTTGAAGACAAGCCAAGATAATACATCACATAAAATACCAATGTAGGCACTTGCTAATGTAGAGATCAAATTGAGTAATTGTCTTAAATCAGTGTGCAATAAAATATTAAGTCCTTCATTATTTTTACAAGATTGAAAATTCTGAAAGAGATGATGAAAAAAAGGCAGGAACTGAGTGATCTTGATGACACAATAGAATACGGCAGTAAGCGGTAAGCAACAGTATATGCCAGGGGAAAAACTAATGTGCTGGTTCTCAATTGAAGAACTGCCAATACTAACAAATCAAATATAGGAAAATAAAAATCTGAATTATCTGTATCAGCGTCATAAATTCCTCACTGGTCTATTCTCTAGGACTGTGACCATGTAAGAGCAGGATGTAGACTGGGGATGAAAGGGTGGGGGTGGCTGCTCAGAGAGGGTGCATGCTTGAATTAGTGCAGGTTCCCATCAGTCCCGGAGAGCAGTGAAGCGAGCTACCTCACATAACAGACTAAACAACACACACACACAGAGGCACGCTGACATAAACATTGGCACACTATTACAGCATCTCTGAGGAGCACGCTTTCTTTTTTCCCCCTGTAATGGACACACTTAGACATATAGCAGGCACACAGACACAGTTGAAAAATGGCATCTCTGAGTTCGTCCTCACCCACAGCTTTTCTCCCTCTAAGCAGACTAAATGCAGAGGAACTGTTATGCAACTCCAGCTGTTCCCACCATTCGGTTAATACTCAATGAGAGGAAGTCTGCGCCATATTCAGCCCAACGCCCTCCACCCTGGCAGGGAGCGGCAGCCCTTGGCCGGCAGCTACTGTCACCAACAGCTTTCCTTCAATGTAGTGCCATGTTGGCTTCATCAACATTCTTGGGGTGGTGGAAAGGAATTTGCCCTATTTATGACATCGCCATATTAGGTTAACATCATAGTTACATACTTGAAAACATGAACAAATCCCTGTTGCAGGGTGTTATGATTATGTCACGAATGATTGGGTTATGAGCACAGCTAAAGGAAGTCCAACTCCACGGGAAGACAAAAGATTTGTAGCAGATTTAAAAATGCACTTGAAGTTATATTAAAGAATGGTATAAAGGCAAAAGAAAGTTGGAAATCATTCGCTTGTACTCCCATGTTTAGTTTGGCATTTTTTCCAGTATGTGGAGATACCGCAGATTATGCAAAAGCTTTCTTATGTGTACCTGTGTGTACACTTTTACAGAGAGTTAAATAACCACAGCTGATCCCCAGCGGCCTGTTCACACACAATCTGTCAGACTAACTGGAAACACGCATGATGTCCAGTGCAGCAAGATCTGAAATGTGAGACAAGCCCGCTAACCAATCAGAATCAAGGTGCAGAATGCTGTTGTTGTTGTTCTCACACAGGGTGACAGAGCAGCTTTGGTCATGCAGCAGAGCAGGGCAGGAAACATGCTCCCAAAATTCCATCAAATATAAAGACTAGGCTACTTGATAACATTTTTATAAAGACAAATCCTTTTTAAAATAAATCAATACATCTACAGAGCTTGTAGAAAGGTGCAGAATAAAATCTTGTTTCCTTAAAAACTTTATTATGATTAATCATTACAAAGATTTTTGTTGAAGTCTGTGTAAGAATTCTGGTGTTTGGTTCCAGCTTCTCACAAAGTTTGTTACAAAATAATATCATGCCGTTGGTATCATGTGGTATTTGCCAGTTTGTAAGGAAAAAATGTCTGAGTTTTACAAGCCAGCGCAGCCAGCGTACTGTGCAGCCATAATGTTAGCTAGCTAGTGTTAGCAATGTTAACATTAGGGATCTAACATTAGCAACATTAACATTAACAAGCATTAGCCACGTTTATTTTGGATAGCTAGTGTTACTGACGTTGGTGCAAGAGACCGGCAACCACTCAGGGGGAAGATGATTGGAACAACAGCATTGTTTCAAATTTAATAGAAGGATGAATGTTAGCAATAACACTTTAAAGTAGTTACTATGGTGTTTTTAAAATGGCATTACATTGTGAAGAACACATTATGAGTTGTTGGGACTCAACAATCAGATGGGAATCTCCTGTCTTGACTTGGGACTTGAACTCTTGAGACCTTTTGTACTTGCAAAACAACAGCTTGGGACCCCCTCTGCTACTAGGAGTAAATGATCTAATTAGGATGCGTCACAACTTTGTCACAGTAGAGGAGAAAGTACAGACTAAAAGACCAGAGAAATACGACGAGAGAGACAGAGAGATACAATCTAGTGTGGCTTTCAATGTATATCTAAGCCTAGTTAAAACCTCTCGACAGTTTCTTTGTCATGTTGTGAATAGATGCTCCGTAGTTAAACAAGATGTGTAAGTGCTGACCCGGGCAGCATGACAACAAGGTTGATATGCTAGGAGATGTATAAAATGAACCACCCACCGTAAAGTTTTTTATGATTTTCAATCACATTACCACCTCATTGGAAATTCAATTACTGGCTGTGTTCAAGCCTCCTGATACTAAAATTCTGATTTATTGCGCAGAGCTGATTTTCTTGCATATATGCAAAAGGACGGGATATAAAAAACTAAAGCAAGCTGCAGAGCCTCACACTGCATGAATAAGGCTGAGATTGCCTTAATGCTAAAAAAAAAAGTGGCAGCAAAGAAAGTTCTACGTGTTTGCCTTGTGGCCCAGCACCATATATCCACCAAATGACTGGAGTCTTTTAATTGACCTTATATAGCAAAGTAAAGTGGATGATTAGCTGCCATCGATCTGAGTCATCTCACAATACCCAGTGACATTTCCTCCCTTATTCTATTTTATGTTTTGCATTGCCTTCTTTTCATTTTTTTTCCCTCTGTCAAGGCCCCACAGCTGAGTGAGCAGGCAGCAGAGAGCTAATATCACCGCACTAATGCAACCCTTCATCTTCCAGCTCCACCCCTGCTTTTTCGTGGGAGCAGTGCGGACTGTAAAAATTATGGATTTCCTTGCAAGTGGAAATGGGAAAAAATAAGCTGGGGAGAAAAAGACAAGGAACAGAGGCCCTGGTTGACTTGAGAGAGACTGGGGCCCCTGAAAGCTGAGGTCTTGGTTCTTTACAGATTAGAAGATCAGTCCTTCCAGCACTTCCCCTCAGGGCCAAGCAAAAGGAGAGCTGTGGAGGAAAGGCTTTTATTCTGATGCAGCTCTGCCAGCGTTTCCATCCCAGAGCTACGGATGCTCAATCTCCTCTCTGAACCAGCTCCCGAAAAACAGGCTTTTCTGCTGTAATACAGACTAAATCTCTAATTACAATTTTGGGCTTGAGTAGCAGAAGTCATAATTATGGTACCTCTTATTATGCAAATTAATTGACTGATTCCAAAGAATTAATTACCCCTTGTCCCAAGTTTGATTAGCAAATGAGAGTTTTTCGGCTTTTATTTTGATTTGGTGTTTGGATTTCTTTTTTCGTACTGGAAAGAATGGGATAATAAGGAAACAAAAGGTGATGCAGATGCGACGTGCTGGATGAATGTGAGACTGAATGGAGTATTTACTCAGAATTAAAACAGATGAGCCACTTTTGGAACAGACAGTGTCTGACAGTTAAATTTGTTCCTATTTCAAGGAAAAATTGAAGGAAAAAAATGAATGTTTTTAGCTTTGTTTGTTTTTCATTTTATTTTTTACATATTTTGTAGGTTTTTGTTATTCTGGGATTTTTACTAAAATTTGGATGCTCTAAAAGGCTGTAATTAGTTGAGGAGTGCTTCTTAATGGCTTACATACATTTAGCGCCATACGTGTAACAGGTATAGACAGAGGCGGACTGGCCATCTGTGTGTTCTGGAGAATCACAGAACGTCTGGTACTCCAGGACGGTCGGCGGGCGGCACGCAGCCTCACCTGTTTTGTTGTTTTTTGTTGTTTTTTTCCTGCTAATCAACTGTTTCACATTCCAGTCCGGTAGGTGGCAACAATGCGTCTTTAAATTGGATGCCAGCCAGCAGCCGCCCGTGCCCACCAGCAGTGACGGACTGGTAATCTGGAATTTATGGGCCGTTTAGGCCGGTCGACGAATCAGAGTGGCATAATTGTAGCAGCCATGCAGCCCCAACATCATGTCTCGGCCCCCTTTCAAACGTCAATAATGTTCTTACTCTAAATGACAGCCAAATTTCTCCAATTCCGTCACACATATTTGAGAAGCAATCTGATCAGTATCTATATGCCACATACGAGTCTCTATATCACAGTCATGGTTACCCTCTACAGTTTACAGTCACAAACTTTTACATCACTCTGCATTGTTTTGTGCCGAAATGTCTTATTCAGATGTTCAAAAACGTACATGGTTTGAAATAAAACAAATCTACCTGCATTTTTTAATGTATTTTTTATTTCATTTGTTTGCAAAAGTTAAAATGATGCAATGCCTTCTGGGAATTTCAAGACTGAATCAAGTAGACCTCGTCTGCGTGCTTGTTGGAAGTTGACTATGATTAAGCTAGCAAAAAAAATGAATCGAGGCATCAAGCGACGCAAGGGAGCACTGTTGGCTGACGGTGAAAAATGCTGCAAACTGACTGATTTGTTTTTGAAATCAAGTGCAGCTTCAGCTAGCACTGGCGCTAATAATGTTAGCGACACAGGTGAGCCAGCACACCAGGGAGAAAGACAGACCAGTGAGGAATATGAGCAAGAGCAGGAACAAAACGAGCAAGAGGAGGATGAAGAGGTAGACATGGATAATGAATGATGCTAAGACATGTTTTTATTACGGAGCGGCTGGCTCTGATGATTTATCAATTTGTTTTATGCATTGGGGTTGTGCACTGATATGTCCATGCTTTGGTGCAGAAAGTGCGTGTGCTTTCCATGCATCAAAAGTTCTATCTGCGATCCATCTTCTGCGATGGCATACTTCGACTTGAAGACTTTTTTAGTAATTTTAGTTACTTTGCAGATTCATACTATTCAGTGTTAATTTATCATGATGTGTAACTGATGAGATTATCTTGTGGGCACGACATTGAGTGAGACATTTCTTCGTTCAAAACAAAACTTAACTTCATACACAGACCATAGAACCTCCGTATCCCTACGCATTAGCGCTACTGGGCTGTTGCGCTAATGCGTAGGGATACGGAGGTTCTACGGTTGAGAAAATGTAGTGCCAAAAGAAAAGGCAGTTTGAAGGCGATGTAAAGTGGTGTGAATTTTCTCTATACAACGTACACTTGCAATAATATAGATTTTTTTAGGTGGGCCTCGTTTTAGATGGTTAAAATTTGCTTTGCATCTTGACTCCGTTCACTGCAGTACAAAGCTGAGCGTCTGGGCTGGAGCGGCTTTCTGCTTCTCCAAACTGAGGCTGCGATGATCTGTGATTACGGTAGGGAACAGACTGACTTTAGATATGTACTTTATATGACCCCACTTCTAAAAACATGAACTATCCCGTTAACGTATTGTCAAGCAGCAATGTCAGCTTCTACACTATTTTGTCTAATGACTTAGATTCTGAAATTTCAAAAATCTCACCTGAAATCAACATTTAAAGGGTTATTTTTCAAATTTTTCTTACTCTAAATGGGTAAAAAAAACCAATAATTATCGATATCGACTGATATGAAACACTTATATCGTGATACATTTTTCAGGCATATCGCCCAGCCCTACTGAGAGCCCAACATCAGTGGCCGACCATCAGTGGCTAAATGGACATTTGTATTCATTCATAAAGCCCTTAAAGGTGAATTGACATCATACATTGCTTCTTTAATAAACTGTTTCTATAGCCATCTTTTGACTCATTCAAGAGATTGCCTAATGATTGCATAATTGCACTCCAGACTTCATTGAATGTAAGGGCATAGCCTCGATGATTCCACCAGATTTAAATAAAGGTTGAATAAAAGTCATATAAAAAAAAATAAAATCCCTACAGCTAGGCTCCCAAATCTGGTGGAGAGCCATTCCAGAAGAGTAGAGGTTGTTTCAGCAGCAGATTATCGCCTGTGGTTTTAGAATTTAACTGTTGAACATCAGTTATGGGTTTGACTGTTTGAGTGTCTGAAAACGTTTGTGTAAAACTGTGTAGCATAAATTGAAGTAGTCAATCACACATCTACTTGATGACTACAGTCCAAGCACATCATCACTGTGAAGGGCCGGCCTTTGTACTCAAATAGAGTTGTATCACCTCACCCCTCCTTGACATTTTCAAAGTTAGCCCACCTCAAAGAAAGCATGAAACAAGTAGTCCTAATCCCTACCTTAGCTTTGACTCAGTGCCTCCGGTTCATCTCAAGCAGAATTCAAAACAAAGGCCCGGGCAAATGAACTGCATAGGCAGAGAAGCAGCACACAATGTGGTCCACCTGAATAGACTGAAATGAACAAGTCTTGACAAAGCCAGGGGGATGAGAAAGGGTCCCGTCAAAGCTCGGAGGTCTGATTGGTCTAACTGAATGAGAAACCCCTCAAAGCTGGAAAAAGCATAGGCCCTTGACTTGTACCTGTGACTCGTCTGGACAAAAATTAGACACATGCTTTCCATTCTTCTCCAGTCATTATCAGTGGATCAGAACTGCAGCCAGAATTAACAGTTTAATTGGTTCTGTTAAACAGGCAGAGACAGGCAAAAGAAGAACTATTGAGCTGAATTCAATGAACCGCTGTCTTCAGTGTTTGAACCAGTGGACAAGGTCAGTTTTCAAAGTCTCAGTAATAATGCAGGTGGCAAAGAGAATAGGTAAGTGTCAGACAAAAACAATCCAATCCACATCACACATCAGCATCAGGCCGCTGGCTTTGTTTTGCAATAAGCCTGCAGTTGTCATTGGCAGGGCTAATTATGAGGGCAGCAGCTATACTACAGGATAAATTTCCACATAACAGAACCCTAATTTTGTCTGTCAGGCATTTTAAATTCTTCCTTCCTATGGAAGATAACAGGAGCATACGAATAGCAATTAAATGCTGCTCAACTTTGGTGAGATTACACTCCTGAGAAAGACAGCCAATAAGAGCAGGTTTATTGCCTCGGAAAAAGGGAGAGGAAAGACAATGTGGTGGAAAAACAAGATGCTGCACCAACTGCAACTCATATGAATGCGCATAAGAGCATAAAGCATTTCATTTTAAGAGACAAATATGTGTCAAAACAAACAACACCTCAGTCATGCAAATTTGACTTGCTTGCTGAACTGTTGTGAAACTACACAACAAGCACCAGCTGCAACATGAGTTTTCTCTGATGAGCAATATACTGCACCGGACATGAAAGCTTGCAAATTTCATTGTCACCTTTAAGATTAAAGGAGATGCACTTTACAGTGACTAGCACACACATAAAATGCACAATTACTCTCACAACTTCAGTAATCGACGAAGGAAATCATCTTGAAAATGAGCAGATGAAGAGTCATACATACAATTGAATATAAAAGCTCTGAAGACACACTGGACGCATTATAAGTGGAGATATCATTTTGTTGGTCGGTTACATCCGATGGTGTGTGTACTGGATATTATTATTCCCCCCTTGTAGAGAAGTGAGCAAATAAAAGGTGGATCAACATTTGGATCATTTAGAATAAAAATACAGAATTAGAAAAATTATCTATTTCAGCTGAAAGGTCAGCGCCGTGCACACAAGGGTGTTCTGGGTGAGTCTGATGAAGAGCTACAGAGAAAGGGACAGTTTATAGAATACTATGATAATAGGGCAAAAGGGAGGTTCAGAGCTGAAGATGAGATGGCCTTGAAAATAGCTCAGTACCTACGCTGAACTGATAAGTGTCCTGAAAAACAGAACATTGTAATTTACACAAGTTCATGCTCAGGTCAGATCATGAAATCATCACTCACACTTTCAAAGGAGTATTGAGATGTAAGGTATAAAGGAAATAATATGTCAAGTGAAAGGTAAGAAACACAAACATTTAGAAGAATTTGACCTGCAGAAATCTAGATAAACCGAACAGAGATACCACAAGGATGCAGCTCATCTTAGTGCCCAGTCACATCAGATAGTGACGCAGCAAAATTCAAGGCAAGGACATTGATATTGGATTATGTCCAATGACTACACTCAACGTTCACTGCCAATGTTTTCAAAACAAATGAATATCAGAAGATGCTGTATTGTTCAATCTCAACATAATTCCTAGAAATACTGAGCCGTGAAATTAATATGAGTAACCTTTCTGTAAGCTCAGTGACAAAGTGAGCCGAAGCTACTTAAATAAAATAACACAGCATTTCCACATAGAAAAGAACTGAAGCTTACGACATCATGTGCAATAATGCCTGAATTCAATAATGTGAAATCTTTGGGATTCATTTGTGGTCTCCTGGATAGTGAAACAACAATGTGTGGGTATCTGTCTCTTGCAGTGTTTTGGCAGTTCAGTTTTGACAATACACAGGAACACTCAAGTGTGTTTTTTTTTTTTCAAACTGAACAAGCAAAAGAAACAACTCGAGTACAGGTTCCGTCTTCAGGTGAATAGTTAGCTGGCATTAAGAGACACACAGCAAAGCTTTCAGATGCCAGTTCTGCGCTTCTTTGACTTTTTGAGAACGAAACCACATCCAGTTTTGTTGGGCCTTTTTGTTTCCTTGGAGACTTGGAGATGTTCTCGCTTCACATTCACATCCCACACGCTTTATGTCTCTGCTTTCAGAGACGAACATTGTTGTTTCTCACAAAGCAGGCCCACCCAACGACTATATTTGACAAAACGCTGCTTGAACATTTGCTTACAGGAAGTTGTAGGCAGGAGAAGATTGAAATGTGATCAACGTACAGAAAAAAAAGGTTGAACATCCCAATTACTCTCCCTCTTCATTTATTATACATTTTATATTTCATACAAGGTTGTAGGAAGCACCAATCTTTCACATTTCAAATTTTCATATATATTTTGCCAGATTTTAATAAGACGCCCTATTTTCTGATTTGCTCATATTTGCATTTGTTGCTTTTTTTGTTGTTGATGAAAACTCAAATCCTCCCCCATATTTATCTGTTGACATGATGCATTTAGGAATTTCCACAGCAATAATTCCATCAGCAAAACAATTAAGTCATGTCACACTCATCACTCCACTGCTCTGTGTTTCCCAGTGATATAAATACCAGCTTTACTGTCAGTGTAATGTTCCAAAATTATCATTTTTTGTTGATGACTTAATCGATTAGTTGACACCTGTTGAACTGAACTTGAACTTTAAATCATCACTTTACGAGTACAGAAAAATTTAAAATCTATCTGTTTCAAGCTTCTCAAATGTGAATATTTTGGGCTCTGGGAGACACCAATCAACATTTTTCACCATCTTCTGCCATTTTATTGGCTAAAGACCTGCTTGATTAATCAAGAAAATAATCAATGGATTAATCGAGAATGAAAATAATCTTTAGTTGCAGTCTTAAATGTTCAAGTATTGTTGATCACAACAGTAAGGCTCTTTTTAAATCTGGTATTTAGGAGTCCTAATGTTCCTAGACAGCTGTTATTGGTGTATTAAAAAATCACAATTAAGCTGTGAACCTGTGACTCACTCATTACAGCAATAACAAAAACCTGGATATTCATGCCCACTGATTTTCCACTTTTACTAAAGCCAGTAGGAGGTACAAACTCTCAGGACATTGCTGTGCTTTGTTCTCCTTTTCCAAGCTTTCCAAGGCAGTCATTTTGCTCAACACCTCACCTAATGACTGTTTTGATGAGCACATAAATGCCACCTTGGTTTCTGTGATTCAGAAATCAAGCTGTGAGGTGGGTATACTGTTATCATCACACCTCTACTTCTAGTGGTCTGGTGCATCTCCAGCCCCTGTTAGGTCTGGATCAATGCATGGTCAATCCTTTCCCTGAGAGGATGTATCGATTTGGTTCCTCTAGCTGACCAACCTCTAATCTCTTGAAACGGTGTGGTGCTCTGCCTGCTCTTTGGAGACACTGTATCTTGCCTGAGCCGAGGCCTAGAGCAGAGTACAAAAATACAACTATGTCAAAGAAATCTATTAGCTGCTGCTTTGATAGTCTGTAATGTGAAACGTATTCGATATCAAATACAGGGCCTGCCACAGTAGGGGTTTAGGAGGCTGCTCCGAGTTCCCATCAAATAGTTTTGAACACACAGAGAATGGTCCATCTTCACCCAGTATCATGCAGATTTCATCGGGAGGATTTAGAGCCGTTTCACTATAAATTGGGGCCAAAACGACAGAGTAAAAAAGTTATTCTCGTTCACAAGGAATCATCCATCCCAAAACCTTGTGCATTCAAGCAGGGTTATCACAGAACACAGAATTTCTTCTCCGGCAAAACACAAAGAGACTTTGCGACATGTGGTTTGTTCTATTTTTACCACCTTTTCAGACGTTTGGGTAGCACATCACCTTTTCTCTGTTCTCATAAAGACCTTACTTCCATTAAATGACAAGATTGACTTAATGTCTTCTAATGGGCTCATAAGCAACATACTGAAAGCAGACACTAGATGTGAGAGAGCAAGCAGCATCATGCTAATGAAAGTGTACACAGCGCTTCATTTGGGTAGAGAGGGAGAAAAAAAAATGTTTTGGGCTAAGCATCACCGCTCGGGCCATATTTCTGTCAGCTGGGATAAGTTTACCATAGTGTGAACGAAGCCACAATGTCTTGGAAGTGATTAATATTTGATGAAGGCTAAGTGCAGGGAGGCAACCAGAAGGTTTAGTTTGCTGCTTGGGGAAGTGTGAGCAATTGTATGTGACTGCGAGAAAAGGTCAGCTTTGTTTGGCATCAGTGTAGGTCACAACAGACTATTTTCAATCCTTTTTTTATGGGTGCATTCATAACAAGTATCACTGCAATGGTTTATTTACACTCTGCAATGTTACTCATCTCAAGGAGGGCATTGCTGTAAATGTAGCCAGCAAAACATAGCAGCAAAGCTAATTATACTTTAAACTAAATTTAAAAAGTACAGTTTGGACCATTACAGTTTCAGTTCAGCCAATTTTGTCAACCACCTTCTATACTGTGTGGCCAAAAGAATGGGAACACCTGTCCACATAGCTTTGTGTTTTTGTGAGGCTGTTTATAATGGTGTGGTAGGCCCCTTAGTTCCAATGAAGGAAAATTTTGAGGCTACAGCACACAATGATATTTTAGTCAACAGTGTGCTTCAGCCCTAACCAGCACCTGTGGGAACGAACTGGAACACTGACTGCTACCCGGGCCTTATCGGTCGACATCAGTGGCCAATCTCTCTAATGGTCTTGGCTGAAGGGGAGCAAACCTGCATCCAGATTCAAAACATTATGGAAAGCCCTTCCAGAAGAGTGGAAGCTGTTAGCGCCTGTGGCGCTGCAATGTCATGATCAACTATGTCCATATATTTAGAGTATACATTGTTTCTAATATAACATAGCTGGAACAGTGTATGTGAAGCAGCTTAATGAGCCCACCAAATAATTCACAACTTTTAAGCAACTGTCTTTTTGGCTTTTGGTTCTGAAATATTAACCAATAAGATGTGAATTCATAATTAATGAACAATTACATTTTAACTGATGTAGTGAATGACTGCAGTGACACACTGCACAATCAAACAGGCCTTAAAATAGTTCATCAGTTGGCAACAGTACAGATCATATTAGTGATGGATTAATTTCAACCTGGGGAGTGGAGAAACCAGCCTAATCCAAGTCATGCACAAGCCAGAATATGTCATCTCAAACTGTTCAAAGAATCCACATATGAAAGCAGAAGATACTAAATGTTTGGCTCTCTCTCCATAATATCATATAGACTCTGAGGCATTTATACAATGTTCATACAAAGTGCAGTTCAGATGATGTCAGGGGTTCTTGCGGCACTTTGTGGAGATTATAAAAGGTCAGATCACCTCAAGTCTATGTCTGATCTTTCTTTAAATGTGCCGGCTATTGGGCAACTCGGTCTTGCCGCATTTAATAATAAAGAGGCAACTTAAAAAACACAGGGGGTTTCTATGACTGGCTGAGGTGTAAGCTTTAGCTTCAAGCATGATGCAATCATTGCATAGCAAATTGGATGAGCTGTGTTATATAACTATGAATACGGAAAAGGTTAGGACCATTGGGTAAGCACCTTTACCCTAAATGTACACGCCTGGTTTTCCATTTTTCTGTTGTGCTCCTTTAAGCAAATTGTCCCTTGGGACTCAAGCATGTGGACTGGCAACCAAAAAACAATGAGCTGAAACCTGCTAAAAGCTAGAGGGCTAATTCTCAGTTGGATTGGCAGTAGGGCTGCAACTACAATTATTCTGGTTGTTGACTAACCTATTGATTATTTTTTTCAATTAGTCGATTAGTCACGATTATTTTGGCAGCATCTGTTTCGACTTTGGTATAACGTATAATGTGGACAAACACAGTAGTGACATAGTTAACCTGTGTCACCTACAAAATTTTATCAAAGTGAAATACGCATGTGACTTAAGTTACATAAGCACTTATTTGAGCAAAACAATTACCTTTTCCTAAACCTAACACAGTAGTTGCCAGAACCTGAACTAAACGTAATCGACCTATTCACTCGTATTCAGTCATATTAGGTATGTGGTTGTATTGATTTTGCATTATCTGATTCAATGTTAATCAAAAGCACTAGGCTAAAAGTCAAGGTTTTATGGTTATGGTTAATAGGCACTGAGAAACAGTGGACTCAGGTTTGATATACTGTACCGTAAAGTTTCAGTCACCATGACTACCCTTGCCATCGCTGATGACTTCAGGCTATGCATACGCATGCACAGAGGCAGGTAGTAAAAACAGCATGAGGAGATGAGGCTGACTGATGCTCTATTTATTCCATGCAGGAACATGGTGATGCTACACTGATGGCGGTGCAAGTAGAGAAAATTACCAGGTTGCCTCTCCACAGGCCTGACTGATTATTCTCAAAGACTAGCCTGGGTGCACCATAATCCCCTTGTTTCTGATGGGGGGCCTGATTGTGCTGACATACATGCAGGAACCTTAATATGACAAAACTTCAGAGGAAGCCTGCAATGGGGGGCTGAGCTGGGCTGGGCGGGGGCAAGAATGATGTATGGGTATAATCTTATTTAATGTTACACAAAGATGAGAATCATTAAAATGTGTCAAAATCTAAATGAACCGAGATATAGGCTACTGACTGTAGCCAAGTAAAACTAACAGTTACCGAGTCTAAATAATTATGTACTATTGACATGAAAGAATACGACTTAATAAAACTTAATATATCAGAAAAAAATGCTCAAAAACAACCTTTTCTTACTACATCTTTGTCGATTTAAATACACAAGTGTTTCTCAGTTAGTTTTTCAAAGGCAGTATTTTCAATACTGATTTATCTGGATATTTTGAAGTCTATAAAAGTCAAATAACAAACCAAAATAGGTGTGAATCACTGGGGTGAGGATTTTTCATTTTTACTTTTAATTAATTCAATTATTATTTAATTGTCATAGATGTTTTCTTGAGAAGCGGGATAAATTGATCATTCTGAATTCTCTTTTGTAGATTGGAGTGCTTGATTTTATTTTATTTCAGTATTTAGATATATGTATTTATTGCATGTGCAGTTTTAGTAAACTGGTGATTTTTCTGAAGAATACTGAAAGTATTCAGTGAAATAAAAAAATAAACATAAGGAATATAACTTTACTGGCCTTGATGTTATGCTGCCACCCTGTTGAGAACTACCTTAACTCCCAGAGGTTTGTCTGTATAGTATACATATGTTTAAAGGTCCGATATTATAAAAAACATGTTTTCTCTGGTCTCTACATATATAAACTGATCCTCCCTGAGCCTACCAACTCCCAGAATGAGGAAAACAAGTGATTCCTGCATGGTATGTGCAGCCCACTCACTGGTAAAACGGCGCTCCTACAGGCTGTTCAGATTCAACTCCTTTCGTTACGTAACAAAAGGAGTCATTTTCATAGGCCGGTCTCCTCTGCGTGGCGATAGGAGGTATCTGAGAGGGGGGCGTTTATCCCTGAGGTGAAGTTCAGTGTGTCCAGCGGTAAGATAGCAGTGCCTATATTCTGTCCCAGCTACCGAACAACAGAAGAGACAGTGGTTGCGTTTCATTTTTAACATGCCGGCTGCGGTTTGTGTTAGCTTGTATGTGTGTGCTCACCACTTCACATCGGACTGCTTCAGTAGCGAGGGTCAGTACAAAGCTGGCTTTGCCTCGACACTGACCCTCATAAAAGGATCAGTCCCAACCATACCGGACTCAGCGACTGCACCCGAGCCACCGTTAAGTGTCGCCACGTTTTGATAGTATTTACAGTTGCCTACGAGTACGGTGAAGTCAGCTGGAAATTGGCTAACTAGTTAGCTCCGCTTCGGTCCACTATGCAATGGCGTTTGAAGCAAGTTTAATGTTAATAATATTCCGAGGGAGCTTGGTTGTCAAAGTAAAAAGTCTGGAAACATGTGCAGACTGGAGACAGAGACAATGCGGACAGTGTCCAAGAGTTTCCGCAGTGTCCGCAGAGCCTGTACTTCTTCTGGAGCCTCCTTCTGGGTCCGATTCTGGGTCAAAGTGGTATGATTGAACCATCTCTGCGAGCCATAGCGATACATCCACCATAAAACATTAGCGCATGCTCAGTAGAGCTCAGTAGAGCTCACTTGAGTGACTTTTAGACAGCTGAAAATCAGGACCACGGATGGGTTTATATGGGACCTATATGGGACCTTTAAAGTCAAATACTGATCTTAACCATAAGCCCTTTAAAACCAACATTATACAACTACCATCATGTTCTAAACAACAGAAAGGCCAAACAGCATCCACACAAACTCAAATACTCCTAAAGATGGCTTATGATACAGTGCCTTACTGTGGGTAACTAGACAGGGGGAACCTACCCATCTACCTAAATCAGCATCTTTAAAAGTTCAGCCCTCCACATAAAGGTCAGCATTAATTTCCCACATAAACTGCAGTGACAAAACTTAAGTCCTAAACTCTCCAAGTTTTTCATTCAAGCTAAACTTCCATTAAACAAAGTCCAATTGTTCCAACCGCTCATTAATTTCAGTGGGAGCCACATTGTCAGTCTCTAAGCCATGGTAAATTACTCTCTGGCACAAACTCAAACTCATATAGGAAGTGGCTGTGTCAGCTTTTGCAAAACACTGGTTCTTGCCCCAGCAGCTTCAATCTGTGCGGCTCGACAGGATTCTCCATTTGACTAATGCGAACAGTAAGCTTTAACAACCAATCAAAACCATTGCAACAAACTTTTTTTATTCTCTGAATCTCTTTCTTTATAGATTCATAAAGTCTTTTCAGGACTTAATTACAGACACAATCGCCAGGGGGGCATTGAAATGTTCTGCATTTGAATGAATAACACTACCAAGCCCATTCGTGCCCAGGCCATGAGAGCTGACAAAATAAATTAAATCAGCGTTTCATAAATGCCTTATGCTGCTTGTATTTCTAGCAGAAACATGGCGCAGATGTGTATACAAAGGTCAGGGTCAACTGAAGAGTTTTTGGGGCCCAGGGGAGTAGTCATTTTGGGAAAGAGCTATGTGTCAAATCAAAGAAACAAAAACACATCTAGACAGCTGAGCTGATGGCAAAACTCAGCTTCAGTCAATGGCTGGTCGTCCTATTTTTTTTTTTTTATTATTATTTTTTTTTAAGCAATAAAACGTAGCTTCAAGGAGGAAGATAGTTGATTGTTGAATTGTCTGCAGGTCTTCAAATACTGCGGTTTGGGTTTGCATCAGAACGGAGCTACCAAACCAAAACACTGTTTTTTGACAGTCTGGGGATAAGACTCGACAATCAACTGTCTTTCTCCAGAAAGTTGTTGCTTTAACAAAAGGAGCAGATGTTGGTAAAAGTGTATTAACACAAGCAACATTAGAGAAAATTGGCAAAATGAGAATAATAGAACCAGACATTTAATCCCACCAGACAGCGAATGCCAAGTTTTATTACAAGACATTTCTAAGAATTTGCTCCAAGCAAATTTCAGTCACTGCCAAAAAAAGCTGGGGTTCAATACCGCCCCACTCAGACACTATCAGTTAAGCAAAGAGAAAGGTATTTACACTGGAAAAATACAAGAGAAGTTTAATACCAAACACAGCTATCTGGAGGTGAGTGTTAGCACAACCTATCCCATCATGCACTGGGCAAAGATGGGGAAATATCCTGGCTATCACAGGCTCTGTTACTAAATCTTGGTTTCAGTTAATGCTCTGTTGCAGCCATCTTTAATAAGTGAGGGGTAAAGTCGGTAAGAGCCTTAAATCAAGGACTCAATAAGCCTGTTGTCTGCTGATTAATTGTGGTCATTTTGATATTTAATTAAAACAACCATGCACTCAAAGGCAAAATTTCTCCACTTGGTTCGGTAATGCTTACTAATGAATCAGTGTCCTTAGATTCAATGTCATGAGAACAAAACTTTTGGAATATGAAATTTTAGCAGAACTCAGGAGGACACCAACAGTGACACTAAGTGTTTCATTTATTTTACAGACCTCTATTATACATCTTACACTTACAGGCGACTGATCCATTATAATGTTTTGTGCATATAGCTTAAAATGAACACGCTTGTCACTGATACAAACATTGTTGGTTTAAGCAAAATTAGTAAGAAAGAAATAATCATATTCATTTTTCAAGAATATATGTTTTCTTCAACACCGAAATTCAATCTGCTTCTTATTGCATGAATGCCCAGATGGTACTTAAGACTTAAGAAGAGAGCTCACAAATAATTAATGTGACCCCATATGATTAATAGGCAATATGTTACAGTCCTATATGAAATGCTGAGGATTTAGAGTAGTATTACAGAGGATAGAGGAGATGAAATCTAGAGAATTTAGCAGTCCCAGACCTGCAGTCACAGTCTACTACCTTTGCCATTTTTCCTCTGAAATGACCCACAGTTGTCATTTCTCAAAGCATTACAGTGACAAAATAGAAGGCAGACTGACACGGCCGTCAAACGCAGCCTTTGCTATTTTTGCGCTGAGATGACCCACCCTTGTCATCTTTCAGCACATTAGCGTGACAAAATAGGAAGGAGATTGAAGTGGCACCATCTGTGGGTGACAGAGGACGCAATGAATTGATTTTTACTGTCTGATGTGCTCCTTCACACTGTGCTCCTTTTTTTTCTTTTTTTTTTAAGTTATTATTGACCAGCCACAGAATATTTTACCAAATTAAAAACAGAGAAACAGAAAACGAATCACCAATCGATTACCAATTTAACCATTCAGGCCTAATAAACAAATTTCCATTTGGAGTAACAACTAACCTTGTGGATTGTAATTATGCTGTAACACTGTTCACATCTCTGGCGCACTGGACATCAGCAATCACGTATTTTCCCTACATATTACAGCTGCTTCTATATAAATGCACTGATTATAACATACTTGTTGATGTCAACAAATACAGTTAAGGAACACTGGAAATACACATTAATATAATACATCTGTTATGTTAAATTGTTTATTTTTAAAAAAGTAATTTCAAATAAATTATATATACATATATATATATATATATATATATATATATATATATATATATATATATGTAAAATACATGCATTTTGATGATAGATTGAGCAGAAGAATATTTTACCCAACATTTGATGGTTCAATTCAAAAAGGCTTTAATCAATGTATATTTTTTGACAGTTGATTAAAAAATAATATTGTATCAAAAATAATACAAACACTCAAAAGACTGTCATCCCTCAAACTGCTTTGTCCAGCTATCCATCCATCCTTGAGTAGAAAACTCATACCATATAAAAAAAGGAAAAAATAACTTGATGCACTGAGCCATCTGTTTCAAGCTGAATTGTAGCAGTGATCTGATACTCCTCGGTAGATTGAATTTTCAGCGACCCCCACAGCTGCTAACCATGTAACCATGTTGAAGTGAGAGGAACAGGATATGTGGTGATGCACTGACAGAATATCACAGGTAACTTGTAGGTTGCTTATATGGGGATGGTGGGTGATGAAACTGTTATTGAAAGGTGTGATTTCACAAGAACTACAGGAATAAAAGCAGCAGTGTTAATGTACATAAAAGACAATCCCATTAAAAAAGGGTGCAATTGTCAGACAACTCAAAAGGTTCCGCACAATGAACAAGAGAAGGCAAGGTTTCCAAATTAAACTGAATACGCTTTAGCCGTACCCGATTTCAGGCTTTGATTGTTAAGATTTTCAGTAAAGAGAAAAGGTGGTTTGAGTACAACGGATGTTTGGTCTCTGGATTGTACATATAAAGTCTGGTAACAGCTAACATTAGCCTGATTGTTTACCAACTTATAGTGGACAAATCAGATCGAGGAGTAAAGCCAGATGAGTGCGGCCTCTGCTATAATCACTAAGAGGTCTTGGGACTTTGGCCTCTGTAAGACTTTAAGTATAAACTTGGCACAAGAGTACATTCTTAACTCACTTAACAGACGCTTATGTCTGATATATGAAAAAATGACCTCCTCTGTGAGGTATAATGCCATTATATGGCTTTCAAGAAGCATTTATAGAGCCTTCTAAGCAACAATTATTGGCCAATCATGCTGGTGTGGGAGGTAATATAATGTATATGGAGACAAGCACCATCCTCCGCTAGTATTGCTCAACAGGTCAGAGTTGACACTGACAGGAATGTGCTAAGTGGCTACGTAGGCGGCGGTAAGCGAGCCCATTGTCTCAGGTATCAAATTTGACAACTAACATGCTTAGATCGTGAACTACAGATGTCAACGTATACAAACTGACATGGCTCTTTCTGCCTGTTGTCAATCTCGAGTATAAAACAAAAATATTTGAGAGGTCAGACCAAAGCCATGTGGACTGCATACATATTTTTTGTGCTACTTTTATAGATAAATAGACAACATTTATCACACCCCAACAGGAAGTTTGTTTCGAAAATTTTAACCTCCCTGTCGGGGAATCGAACCCCGCTCTTCCGCGTAACAGACGGAGATACTGTCCACTATACTAATGAGGAATGGCTATTGCTATGGCTATTCAGTTTGTCCTGTGCTGGTCTTAGCAATGAATGAATTTCAGCTTGTTGTTTAGCCCTGCAGCCCACAATATTACCATTGTGGTTCACTCTCTCAAACCCTAATGAAACAGTTTAAAACTATTGCTACCTTTGCAGAGAGACGGGTGGACATACAATGTTAATAACTAGCTAACATTATTGGTCTATCAGGTCTGTTCACCTCAGTTGTCTTAGGAATAGGTATACTTAGAAAGCATGTCACGTAGGTGAAGCTGACAACATTTACCTCCTTCTCTGGAAACACAACTCAATCACTGATCAAATATTAATGAAAAACAGCAAAGTCATGTCGAGGCAAACAGCTTCAAAAGGTCAGTGGCCCCTAGATTAAGAATCCAATTCAGCTTTATGGGTACTGCTATGTGACAGGTACTGTTTCATCGTCAACTAGTAATTCAAAAGAATGTGTTAAGATAAGCAAAGATTCTGTTCAGCAATCAGTAATGAAGAGGGAATTGGATGATCCTGGTATGTCAGGTCAAATCTGAAATAGCAGACAACCAATCAATATACAGACAGTTTGCTAGACTCGCGGCTTCTCATCCTCAAAAAAATATTCTTATGCGGATTAACTGCTCCTTCACCCATTTTCATTTTCAGTCGAGAAGGTATTAATCTGACAGCCAAGTGAAGCCCAACAAATACTACACACTTCAAAGCAGCGGGAACTGCTTTGGAAAACTGGCCGGGTTCAAGCATTTTCTTCCCCTCCTATTTTCAGTGGGAGACACATAGTCTTCCCATGGAGTTTCAAACAACTTTCATTAAGCCCTTAAAATAAAGAGTTGCCTCTGACTGAACATTTTAGCTCATCTAATGTTGGATCCAGTGCTTAAATCAATTATGTTCAGGCTGAAAGAGCAGCTGAAATATTTGAAAGAATAACATTTTCTTTAAATGTTATGTTCAAAGCCCCATAAGAGATTTAATATATATGATATGTATATAGAATATATCAGTAGGTACTACATCTGTCATTTTTCCTTCTTTATAATGTAATTGTTTTTCTGTTGCAATTACAACACTTGGTCTCAGTCTGCCTCATTTATTACAAGTTCAGCTGGCGATATCCTACACTTCACATAAGTCTTTCACCTCCTACACAGAGCAAAGCGTCTTTTGGCTTTGCTGCATTTAGTGTCATCTAGTGTTAGTGGATAATTAGAAGAAAAGCAGAAACATTGCTTATAAAGTTCTGGCCTACGGCAAAATCACAGTGGCCACACACAATTGCTCTAAAATTCAAAAAGCAAAGAGCCATGACCTGGTAAAGGAAGCCTGGGTTCTACGTGTTGTCCATCCATTCAAGCTTGATGAAAGCATTGTGGTCAGGCACTTTGCTCTTTCTCCCTTTGGTAGACAAATTGTTATCTGTACCTCCTGCTAGATGTGATTTTCTTCCTGAGTGCTTGTTGGAGGCAAGTTGGCTGGAGTGAGTCAACAAAAACTTGCTCATCACAAATATCAGATACAGACTAACTAAAATGTTCTGCTATCATATAAGAGTAGAATATAAATAGAGTAACATGAGGCTATATTGATGGTTTTCTGTGGTCTTTAATCAGTTGGAGAAAAATAAATCTAAAACAGCAAAAATGCAGCATCTAACTGTAAGACTCAGTGAGGAGTTTTTTGCTGTTCATTACAGAGTAATTTATGTAAAACATTCAGAAACTTTAAATATTACTGCATGTCTTCTTCAAGCAAGACGACATACACAGCAAACTGGATTCAAAGTCTGTCAGATCAGAGGCCGACTTTTTGTCCTGCTTGCTGAAATACTGTAACAGAGAGCTCAAGACATTGATATTGCCTCTAAATTCTCAGATCCCAATTCAATTAAGCATCTGGGGAACGTGCTGCAAATTAGACCCATGGAGGCCCCAAATTGCACAGGTGGACTTGGTCTTGTTTTGGTCCAGGTCCGGTGTATGATTCACCGATCGGGCAGGGACATTCTGTGTGGAGTTCACATGTGCTTACATGGATTTCCTCCAGATACTCAGGTTGTCCAAAGCAAAAACATATATTAGGTAAATTGTCCAGTCAGTGCCCTTTGTCAGGACACTTGCTTATATCTGGAATTGTCCCCTGAAAAGTGGCTGTCCATGGCTCCCCAAGAAATAGCTTAAATGTTTCCCCATAATGACTGTGATAAGGATTCTTCTTCTTCTAATCCTTTTAAAGTTGAACTTAAATGATGTAATCTATGCTTCAGTCTAGGGGGTCTTTCCCTTCCGCAAAAATTGTCTTATTGTTCTGTAGGTGCAGTATCAGTATCCATTTATTCTATATACTATCTCAGGTGGCAAGTTCATGTAATAAGTCAAAAAAACTCAACTGCTATCCCCTTAGAAACACAAGACTTTAAAAGGCCAAACTGTGAAGAGCCTTGGCTTGCAGTCGATGAAAAACCACAAGCGGGCATGGCATTCCAGCACAGGTCTTTTATGAGTCTTTGAAAACCGTGAGTTCACAATGAGCATCCTCTTTATAGTCGCCATAAATTAGCTGTTAGTTGCCAATTCTTGCTGCTCTAAATGTTGAACAGACTCAACACTCAAAAGACTCTATTTCTGATGCCAACTTGCCATTTTCTCTTTAACTCTTTTTTTCAGATTGGTAGGCAACAGAACCTGACAACTTGATCAGGAGGATCCAAGGAATGTTAAACCAAAAAAGGCAACTACTCCTACTGCTTGTAATACTTGCTAAGTTATGGACACAGAGTGGGAAGTTTGGCATACTATGACATCATTGTTGTCCATCGCCATAGTTCACAGTCTTCACTGTCCATTTTCAGTAGACATTGCCCAACCCCAATCCATAGCAGTGTGAATCATCCCATTCACAATCACAACTATTCTACGCTTGAACCTGCACTTACACCATTTTGATTGACCAGCCGAAAGGTGGGTATTTAAAAGCTAGAGTAGAACAATAATGACATAACTATGCTATGTTTCCAATCTTCCTTTCTGGTGAAGAGACATACTATGTTATTTGGTCTGAATAAGAACCAGTGTAATACAGGAAGATATTGTTTTTCTGTTACTACAAGTCCTTTTTCCACACAAAAGAGAATCTGATAGTGACACTAAATGATATTAAGCGGTGCTTCACAGCCTCACAATCCTCTTCTGCACAATGGATGGCCTGATTGTTCTATAGCAGGTGAGATTTTCCTCTGCATCATCCAACTAGGGCACAAAGAAAATGAGATGGTGCCTTATTGTGCAGCAGTTGTCTGGCATTAGTGAAGAAAATATCAGTCAAGACAGAGTTACAATAGATGAGACAAAGGACGAGAACTGAGCACAGTAGGGAGAAGTGATCCACTTCCATGGGAGACAGTGTAACAGCCTGAAGGGTCTCATCAGGAGCAAATTCACTGAAATGTAATACAAGCTGGAGTGTTATGTATAATGAAAGATGGGAGAACCCAGATCACTCAAGCCTACTGTGCCGCGATGGCTGATGCATACCTGTATTGTATTCAGAAGGGCATTCATTTCCCCTCCGATGATTACAGCAGAACACCAGCTGTATTGTTTATTTGGTTGAAAGCACAAATGATATGCATTGATTCCTTATTCATTCATTGTTGAACCCGGCATTGTATCTATGAATGCAGGCAAAATGGGCCCAATTACAGCGAGCGATGCCTCCCTGTGACTCTGCAGCAGAGCAAGATGATGAAGGCCTCAAACTGGGAGGAAAAGAGCAATCAAAGGCCACTTGTTGTCTTTTGTAAATTCAAAAACCCAAATGGAAAACATTTCTCGCTGTGACTGACAAAGGTCCACTTGGGACTACAGATTAGATTAGCCAACCACATGCAAGGATCGGGGCAGTTTCCACATTTTCCTATAATCAGGGCTCCGTCAGTGTCCTTCGCGTAACCCTGCGGTCTATGGCTGCAATGATTCGTCAGTTTAACTTTATCTCTTTATGTTGTTTTCAGTCATTTAACAAATTCAACTCAATTATTATTTCCAAGTTCACTCTCTTAGCCATTTTTATTGTTGTTAAGCTACAATCAGTTAAACTAAACTCCCTCAAAATAAGGAGGGGTTATACCCACTGAGCTGATGGCAGACATTTAATATGATGCATCTAAGAGTAGAGTTTTACTGGCGATACCTTAACAGAGATCCGAGAAAACACAGTGGAAATAATCAGGGAATGAAAACAGTAGTGCATGTTAATGTGTGCATTATACTGAATATATCAAAATAAAGACCTGATTCTCTCGGCTGCTGGTGTAAATAAATGCCAGTATTGGGAATTTAAGGAAAAAAGTTAACAACAATAATGCATTAGCATATACAGTTTAATACTGTAGGAAGGAAAATGAAAAGGGGTTGAATTCTGTAAGGAAAGCGATGCAATTAAATGTGTCTTTCTATACACAGACTGTATTCATTTCTACCTTTTTTAGGATACTGGAGAATAAATGATACAACAGCAGCCATAATCATACTCTTATTAGAATAAAGAATATGAGCTTTCTTCTTAGTCAGGAAGATATTTTGTGTGTTTTGTATTTTGTGTTCTTCTAGTAATTTTTTTCATTCCTGTTTTGTTACTGTATTTGTATTTATTTATTTGCTTGTGATCACATATCTCTGTCTGTGTGTGTGTGTGTGTGTGTGTGTGTGTGTGTGTGTGTGTGTGTGTGTGTGTGTGTGTGTGTTTGTTATCACTGATGTGAGTGTATGGTCAGGATTGCTTCCTTGTGTCAGAGGCTCGGGGAAGATCCACCTGCCTCAGGCAGCTCTCTCATGTTGCCGGGGCTCCTCCTTGTGCTTCATAATAAAAGGCCACAGCACTTTTTTTTTCATTGTTTCTTCATGAGAGAGAATAAAAAATCTCATGTTGAGTGATAACACTCCTCTTTTAAGGTGGATCGCAGACTCTGAAATGTGTGTTTCCAGTTGAAAGCCAGCTGATGAAATAGTTAGCCAATTTGAGCCTACCAATCCCATTTAATAAGATGATATTAAAGTTTTAATAAAGTTAGCACATGCGGCACCTTTGTGTGATTCTGACATTGTCAGACAGCAAGAAATGAAATGGAACCCAGCTGTTGCAAATAATTTCTGACCCCATATAACAATCTGCTCCACTGTATGAATAGAACATCAATTGGGCTCAAGCAACACAAGAGGTTAACCCCTGAGGCAACCAAAATTAACAAAAAACTCATGCTCTGGGGGTCATAAATATCCAAACCAATGATTAATGATAATGATTGGTGTGTCGTCTCTGTTAAATGACGATTTTTTTCTCTTAATACCCTACAAAGCCTACTGTAGGCCTAATGCAGATAGACAACGAAGCGAAGAAATTATAATAGGGAATGTTCTACCTGCTCTAATAGCCTATTCACACAGCACAGGTTCTTAATATGGTTTCTTTGAGGAACAGTTTTTATACATCATGAACTGCTCTCTTCAGACAGGTGTCTTTCCCACCGCCTTCAAAACGGCGGTGGTGAAGCCCCTTCTTAAGAAGAGCAACTTAGACCCCAGCGTTTTTAATAACTACCGACCTGTATCCAACTTACCGTTTTTAAGTAAAATTTTAGAGAAACTGGTTTTTAACCAAGTTAATGATTTTTTAAACAAAAATAACATCTTAGAGAAACATCAGTCTGGTTTTAGGAGAAACCACAGTACCGAGACAGCACTTTTAAAGATTTTAAACGACATTCGATGGAATCTAGATAACAAAAAGCTCACAGTGTTGGTTCTACTGGATCTAAGCGCCGCTTTTGATACAGTAGACCATCACATTTTATTAAACAGACTTAGCCATCTGGTCGGCCTCTCTG
>CAEMYA010002117.1:1073214-1088179 GCA_903131615.1 Diplodus sargus
TTGGCAAAGTGACGTCGACTCGGCGGCGTGTAGCGTGGCTCCATAAACTTTATTTGACTCTGAAACCCCACATCCTCCACTACAGAGAAAGGCTGGTCATCTAAATCATGTCCGTTAATGAGGTCGAACTGCTGCTGAGACTCACACTCAACTACAAGGCGGGTAAGTTGCGAGAAAGGCTCGATATCTTCTGCGGCACGAACACGGGAGGGCTGAGTTTCCGGATTTCTCCAAAAAAAGTTTCTCCATGAGCACAGCGTTCATGCCGCAAATCAAGATATAATCATCGGCCACGGCCATCGGCGAATGTCATTTTTATTTGCCGATGGCCGATGGCAGTTAACGAGGCCAACATCGGCCGATACCGATGTTCAGCCGATGCATCGGTGCATCCCTAGTAAAAACTGCTGAACACCACCACACACAAGCAAGATGTGGTAATAACACCTGTCAAGCTCCAAATGGGTAGATTTTCTGTGGGATGAGTATAATCTCATTTCTGTGCAATAAAAGTTTCACAAGTAAAAAGAGCAATTTATGGGGAAAGACTGGGTGAGTAGGTAAGGATGGGTTGAAACAAACAAATATTTTTATTATAGATTATTCTGCCACTTATCTTCACAAATTAACTGATTAATCATTTAGTCAATCAAATGTCAAAAAAACTTTTCAAAATGCTCATTTCAAAATCCTTGACTGAGATGGTTAATTTAAAACAAAAAAAGTATTTTCCTGGATCCACTAATCCATTATGAATAAATTAATAAAAATCATTGCAGATCTGGTTGTGAATGGGGTCATTAACATCATCATACAAACATGTAAAAAACTTGTACCCATAAAAGAGTAGCCTGTAAGACAATTAAACTCCTTCCCCTAAGGATGACATCATCATCCATTGTTGCTCTGTGGACTTAGTCATCTACCAATTCAGCAGACATCACCTAACCCCAAAACCAGTTCCACATAGCATGCATCACACATACATCATATATGGAGTGAGGTGGAAACTACAAAAATCAAGACAGCAGATGCACTGACTTTTTTAGTCAGAAACCTGTAGTGTCTGAGCCCAAGCTGAGGAAACTCTGATGACACTATTGGGGTTTGCTTTCTCAAACAGGACAAGCTCCTCCAGAGCCACAAAAGACCTGTGCAACTTATTTCACAGCCTAAGAAGTGCTAACCATGACTATAAAAAAAATATCTTAGTGTGTAAAGCACCCCTTTAAATTCGAAATGGGTGATCTTGCATGTAATGACATATACTAAAAAAAGTAATGTGTACATGACATGTTTATTTAATCCCTGAGTAAATGCACCACAGCTTTGTAATGCCTTAGCTCCTTAGACTACCATTCGCTGTCGTTCTTACTCTTGATGTGATTTACTGATTCCTTTAACTAGTCTGCTTTTTTTAAACACTTGCTAGAGGCCTCAGCTGGACATGACTCGTACAAGTTATGTTTAGAAAATATTTGCATTCACCTCAGTAGCCTTTTGTGCATCAACATTATGTAAATATGATCATAAATATTCAAACGTCAGTCGAATTTGACTCATTTCACTTGTGCAGCCAGATTGTTGAACTGTACCTAGGCCAGTATGTTGCTTTCAACACAGCAGATTGCAGCCCACGCCCACCCCCTCAACACCCCCTCCCCAATCCCTCCAGAGATTTGGAATGGCAGGGTGCTTACTTGACATCCCATCAGTTGGCGGCACACTAACAAGTAGGCCATAAACCTTTTTTTCTCTCTTTGATTACACTAAGTGCACGGAGGCCAGATGCGACCCAGCCCAGTCATCTGTTGGCTTGCCAGCAGAGTCACTGTGGACTGGCGTGGGCAGGAGGGGAAGGAGGGGAGGGGGGTCACTTGGGGTCCCCTCCCTTCAGGAATAAAGCCATTGTTCTTCATTACAGCAGCACAGGCTGCTGGGGGGTACAGAAGGAGAACAAGTCCATTTCCACACCTGTTTTCCATCACCAGGGCTCCTACCGGCTTGACTCCAAGCCAAACCACTCGGTACGAGGATTCAACTGAGTCTGATATGTAACTGAAGGTGCCTGTAGGCAATGTTTGGCGTCAGTTCACTTTGGTAACCGAAATGTCCATTTGCAAACCATGTCCGAAAAGAAAATATGAACTGTTCACTTAATTGTTTTTGTCAGGACAGAAAAGTCTGTGCATTGAGGTCATTACAAAACACTAAAACTACTAAGAAACTGAAGGCATGTCAGCACCAAAAGAGCTTTTTATCACTATAGTGTCATGATTTTAACGAGTTGACTCATCCGTTTCAGGTACAACAGATATTTGTGCCAGAATAAACGTCTAATGTTGGAGAACATTTTTGCAACATGGATTTTCTATATAATCAATAAACAGTACTGCCAATATATCAGTTATTGGCATATATGTTGCCATATATGTACAGCTATGAAATCTTTATTACAGAATATAATGCACAAAAGTATGCTTGGATAAACCCACCCTTCTTTACTCCCCGATATCGGTATTGGCCCCATAATCCGGCATCTTTCGGGCTCTAGAATAAATGCAGCATGTGAGTATATTTTGTACATTACAATGTGTCCATATACTGTTGATACAGTACCTGAATTTTGGAACAAAAACAAATACAATTATTTTTCTTCCAATAGTTGTTGTGCAGAATGTTGTCTTAGATTTTGGTTATCATGATATGTCAAAAGAACAGCCCTAATAGCTTTAGTATCATTGTCCACTGCAGGGATGGATGTAGCTGCATTACCTGTCTAGCATCTTTGTGAATGCTGCACATAATACATTATGTCATGCAAAGATGACAACATTCAGTCTCATCACAATTATAATATAATAACTATATATTGCCCAGTCCTGGTTAGGGCTGTAACGATACAGGTATCGAAACTGAAATGGTGACACTCATAATCACGAACCTGTCTCACGGTGTGAGAAGGCATAATCGCGACACAACTTCCAGTCCAGATCCAGCCCTATGAGCTATAAAGTAGCCCCTTCCATGGGCGGGAGGGCAGACGCTTCTCCACCTACAGCTGCGGTATTTGTTTCCTCGTTGCCAAAGACAGTTACAGTTACTACGTTACCTTAGTCTGGTTCTGTAACGTTGCTTTGTGGGATATTTCTCTTTATTAAGTTGAGTGAGGGATCTGTGCAGTGAACAGATCATCCGATAGACAGGCTCTCCACGCCAATACTGCACCTCTGATTCTATCAGATGAGTATCATGTACGGAAGTTATTGAAATGGTTTGTATCGAACCGTGGGTCACAAATCATGATCCAACCGAATCGTGAATTTTGTGTATTGTTACAGCCCTAGTCCTGGCTTATTTCATATTATAGCCTACAACCAAGATCAGCATGCTCGTGCTTTACTAATAAGTACTCTGGGCATGTCTATTTCATGAAGTACCAGACAAATTTTTAAAACATTGACTCTGCGCACCAATGTGAGGATTTTCTACTTTACTCTGTTTTAATTGCATCATTAACTGAATACAATTGGGTTTGGACTGTTTGCCCGACAAAACAATACAACAAAGCAGCGTGACTATGTCTCTCTGAGGACTTTTGCTGATGAATTTTGTGGACGAAATTAATCATTAGTTTTAGCCGTAATTAGAATAATTTCAGCTTCAGGGTTTCACACAGAAAAATTAAACAGGTAAGACATCATACAGACTGCATCATATCCACTCCATAGAATTAACAACACTCTGATAGTACTCTCTGGTTCAGTTTTACACTTTGCTATTGTGTCTTCTATACATTTTGCCCAAGTGACAAATCTGAGCACTTTCAAGACCTGTGTGGACTATTACACAACACTTAACCACTACATCACTTCTACTTTAGGTTGTAAATCCATCATTAGCTACACAACGGATTTCAGCTTTTGAGTCTGAGTGAGCAACATGCTGGTCTGTTCAACAGGAATGATATATGTGACTACCTTGCTCAAAAACTTGTAAACAGAATCGATGTTCAGAGTTTAATATCATGCTTCACCTTCTCACTTTTTGGCTTTAAGATCCAATAAATCCCTTTGGAAGGCAGCATGGAGATCAAATCATAGATGAGCCTTCACTGGGAAAGACTGAATGTAAACATTTACATCTGAGATCCGTTCTGTACTTATAAAGTACATATAAAGGCAAACTCCCACTAAATCTTTGACAACTTAAATATGAAACCTGCGCCATGTGCATTATCATAGACTTTTTTCTATGTTTAAATTGTGTCACGATATATGACATTGGGATAGCATAATCATCAATGACGAAGCAATATAAGCTGTGAAATCAGGCCAACAGCCACTAGCGTAAAAAAAAAATGATGCTTAGCTATTATTGGTTTATTACTGTTATTAATATAAGGTCTTTTATATTACAGCCCGTTCACCAGGTTATGGGATATGGTTTTTGGCGAGACCTCGAGACATCTCCAGCTGTGCTTATGGTGACAAAAACACGTACTTATATGATATTTTCCTAACCCTAACCAAATGATCTCTGCCTAAATCTAACCACATTATTCGCGCAGTGTTGTCACAACAAAAACTTGAAAACTGAACCGAAAGGAATATAAACTTGCGAGATGAAGGATTTTGAAGTTTTAACATATCAGTGGTTTGCAGAAATGAACATAGCCAACATTCATTCTGATTAAACCGATCACTGAATGCTACCACACTGCACTCCAGCACTTAGGACTCACTACTGACTCCCAAGCAGAATAAAGCTACCTTATATACTACCTCAAAAAAATGGTTTGTTTACTGTTAATGAGCTGTTACATTGCTCTGCTTTATAGCGTACATTATGTACATGTGCCTGTATGTTGTACCACAGTTGAGAGACCACAGTTTACACCTGAGTATCAGAATAATTACTATAACGAGTTGAATGGAATAATAAAAAAGGAATAATGTTGCTAAAATGTACTTTATGCTGTACCTGAGTCAACCAAGCTGTAACAACAATGCCAGAAGAAAACAGGTGAATTAACTCAACACATGTTGCACCACTACAACGTAATAAGCTCCAAAGGGATCCGCTCCCGTAGATCGTCTAAGGAGAGCATGATTATTTCCTCTTTAAAAGCAAAGGACCTGAAATTTCAGACTGTCAGTGGTAGATATGTTAGATCATCCGCCAAAGCTCAAACGTACATACACCACAACTGCAGCTTCCTGAGACACAGATAAGAAACATCACCAGTATCCAAGATCAAACACACAAGAACTGTGTAAAGTGTGAAAAAACAGCTAATGTTTAACTAATACACTCACATACCTATCAATGAACTGGTCATGTTGGCATGCAACTGTCCCGCACTCACAGAAGAGCCCCTGCTCTTACATGCACAATCACACCCATTGCGTAACTTCACAAAAATGAAAGCGGAGATGCCTTTCACTTTACTTGATGGATTGCCTAGGCAGGTTTTCAAGTCTGAGCAAGCATGTGGTCAGAGCATGCTGCATTAGCACTCCATAACACCTGTGAAGTGCCATTGCCTTGATATTTCCAAAGTATAATCCGCCATTACAATTGGACTAGCTAAATATTTCCACACAGAACCATGACGGAATCAAATAAGACGTACATTTTGATAACACAGCACCACGCGTGCCTAAATTACAGCAGGATACAAGATAAGGATATGGCAGTCAGTACTGGCTGTATGATATTTCTTCTCTCTTTCCTCACAATACTTTTCCAGAAAAGTGCCTTCACTTTTAAATAACCTACACTATAAATATAACTTGATTAAAATGTATGAAAGTATAAATAACAGTTTCATTAGAAGCAGATAATCCACACACAAAATGTCATTGCCATGGCCAATTTGAAGTCTAATTAAATGTAGAATCTACACTGATGACTGCAGTTAGACTTATTTATATTTGTAAGCAGAAATAATTTAGATATGAAAATACATAACACCTCTGTGTGTACGTATATTGGTAATTATACGATAATGTGTTTTATGGCGTATGTCATCTCTAATTAACACAAAAAAATTGCCTCTAAATAGAGAGGAGTTCGCAAAGTTCATTTAGAGCCCCTTTATCTTCACAGAAAGAATACCACCCAAGTCAGTTTCACAAAAGCACATTTTGAAGACGTATGCCCTGTATTCCTGCTTCCTGCTGAGTCAGCTGAATGTATTCTGGACATATACATCAATGACTGACCAAATGTATACTTATTAACTTATTTCCAATGGATGACCATGATCTCTGGGGGGTCCACTGTATCCTCCAAGTCCTCTAGAACAAGAGCAGCGGCAGTCGAACACAGTGAGCTGTGAATGCTTTCTTATACATGCATTTTTCATTTGGAACACTTGTGTGATTTGATGACCATATGAGGCAAGCCCAAGTGCCAAAATGGAACTAACAGTTGGGGTGAAATTAATTAATGCAGTGTGACTGCAGTGCAATTCTGATCATCATAGCACCAACTTCATTTTTTATTTGTACTCAGGAGGGAGAGAAAAAAAACATCCTGCAATGCTTAGCAAGATGTGAGCACACAGTGTGCGCTGGAGGTAAATAATTGATATGCTTTGTGCAAGCGTATCCCTGAGCTTTGTTTGAAATCAGTGGAGCCATTTCCATGAAGGTAAAAGCAGCGCTGCCCACTGCCCAAAGAACAACAAAGCCTCGCTCAGTTCGCCGGCGCTTCACAGAACTGTTTAAGTGACTTGGCGCATGAGAAAACATCATTGTGCGTCCATTTTTAATGGAAATGGATGGAAACGCTGCATGGATTAAGCCTGCGGGATAATCCACAATGTGACAAACGTCGACATCTGCCGCCCTGTCATTCTAACTGTCGGGAGACTCGAACTCAGCAGAAAAAGGGTTTATATTCTTACGGGGAGCCGCTTCGCGCTGAATAACTTTGTGTTGGTAAGCGCTCATGACGGGACTGACTTGACATGAATGTGTGCTGTAACAGCAGCAAGTGCGCTGAAATCCGCTGCAAAGCCACAGTTTAAAGCCAGTTATATAATTGGGTAACCTATTTGTACATTTTTATTTTTTTTTATCAACAGCGTTGCCCCGACTACTATTATTGAACTACATCTTCACCGTATCAATGCGCAAAGATGAACAACCCCGGAGGCGAGTGAACATCTCCGAGTAGTTCACGACTCAACACGGAGCACACATCATTATAGCACGCTGGCAGCGTGGGTCACAACACTTTCTCCCGTCTCAGTCGGGGGATGTAACGCGTGTGCCTGTTCCGCAGCCCGCCAACTCACCAACACCGCTCGCAACATCACCGAACGTTTAAAAGCCACACGCGTAAAAGGGGAAGTAGCGAGAATGTCGCTGTGATTCACTCCTCGGGAGCTTTATCTGTAACCCATCCTCCTCTAGAAAGCATCCGACTCACATTTCGGCCACTACACCCGAGCGAGCCCCCTTTTTTTTATGTTTCCGTGCACGGTGCCACCGCGAATCTATCCCCGATGTTACGAAAAACACAGCCCCGGAACGTGATGGGGAAACCACGCAATTTATTCTTCTCGTGTTCACCAGAAAGAGTATATATCTCGTAGGGGGGCATTTAAAGCGTTGGGTGGACCACGCTGAGGTGCTTTTCATTTCGGCATGTATCCAGAACAATGAGTGGCACTTCTTTCATTCACAATTCAACTTTCATAACGGGCTCGTCCGTCCTCGTAACAGCTTCAGCAGCGAAATCTACGGGAGGGGGGGACGATAGTGAACAACTAGTAAAAACTGGGATTAAACGGACAACAGATGCTGACTCGAGAGATGTCTTAGCGCCGAACTGTCAACAAGGCACGTTATCACTAGGTTTTGTTTTTTTTATCGAGTTTCGTCCTAATGTGTGCAAAACCTTCGGCTCAGTGACGCCCAGTTAAATCCACGCAGTTTTTAATGAGTTTTGCCGTAACGTATCCTCAAAAACTGCACGTTGTCGTTTGGGGGGGGTTGCTGCATATTCTACTTTAACGCACCGCTGTTCTCCGTGATTCGCAGCAGCCTGAACAACATGCCACAAAAGTAAACCAAGCTAGCGGACTGACGGGACAAAACCCAGCCATTTAAAACCTGTTAACTGTATCTGTCTGTGGCGACCAAAAGACCACGACATTTGTTCTCTCCACGGCGGAATTGGCCACATTTAAGAGTTTGCAGCTGTGGCGGCGGCAAAAGCGATTTATAATGGAGAGCTGACCAAAGTGATGTATTCTTCGGCAGCGTCTCCCCGTAACGCCTGTTTGTACAGCCTGCATGACACACACACGCACAAATGTCCCTTTTGAATTGTGTATTTTAAACTTTACGGACAGTTAGCTTCTCCTACTTGCTTCGCAAACGGCAAGACTACATCCCAACGGTCTGCCGCGTACGTTCAAACATACACAAATATTTTTTATTTTTTTTAAAGGACATTCCTGCACGTTTATCCGCGAAAATACGCCAGGACAGTGTGTTTTCCGCCCAGACAGCA
Source organism: Diplodus sargus (assembly GCA_903131615.1). Lineage (NCBI taxonomy): Eukaryota > Metazoa > Chordata > Actinopteri > Spariformes > Sparidae > Diplodus > Diplodus sargus. Next base: position 1,081,744 of record CAEMYA010002117.1, read on the forward strand.
AAGGTATAATTAAAAAAAGTCCTACCTTTGTGAAGAGCCGCTTGAAACATGAATAAAAACAGAATAGTCGCGAGAGAGCCGCTGCCAGTGTTCGCCATGTTGGACACCTGCTTCAGTATGGCAGAGAGAGGCGGCTTCACCTATAGCTACAGCGGGACTCGCTTAATGAGATGCGAGGGAGGGAGGGCTCTGTTTATGATATTCATTTAATACCGCCGTCTGATGATGAGTCACGTCGCTCGTGATGAGCGTGTCTTTTTATATTTCTACAACTCTGTCAAGGTTCTTATATTGACACAAAAAGAGTCAGATTCTCTAGCTTTTAACGATGTGTTGTGCTGCAGGAGTGGTGAGGAGGAGGAGTGTGTGTGTGTGTGTGTGTGTGTGTGTGTCTGTGTTGAAATTGGATGGGACCCATCCTGATCATGGGAAAAGGGTCCCGGTCCGATTGATTTGTGTGTTTGTGTGTGTGTGTGTGTGTGTGTGTGTGTGTGTGTGTGTGTGTGTGTGTGTGTGTGTGTGTGTGTGTTTTGGCATTCCAAAAACTGCGCTGATGAAGCACCCACCTGTAATAACTAGGGATTGTTTCAGATGAGCAGGGACAGACATAGTATTTTGGGGGTACTGAGGCCCACCCACCCCCACCCCCATGATTCGCTGCCTGACCTTCTCAGATTCAGGAGGGAACTAAGCATCGGGACAGTTTGATGACGGAGCAGAGAGATGCGAGGAAAAGAGGGTACTATTTAATATATGTTTATCTCATGATTTCTTTCTGATGACTCATGTCGCTCGTAATGATCTTTATATTCTACAACTATTTCAATGTTCTTAGATTAGAACACTGAGATTCTCAGTGCTTTTATTTCATCGATGTGTTGTGCTGCAGGAGTGGTGGTGAGTGAGGAGGATGTGTGCGAATGTGTTTGTGTGTATTGAAATTGGATGAGTCCCATCCTCATCATGGGAAAAGGGTCCCGGTCCTTTCATGTGGTGCCCTTTCTTGCACTGAATACATGTAGATTTTTTGTTTGGCATTCCAAAAACTGCACCAATTAAGCATCCACCTGTAACAGCTAAGGAATATTTCAGAAGAGCAGGGCCAGACCTAATATTTTTCAGGCCCCGAGGCCCCCAACCCCACCATTCTTTGCCTGCACTTCTCGGATTCAGGAGGGAATGAAGCATCGAGACGGTTTGATGATGGAGCAGAAATATAATGGATCCGGTTGGTCCTATGGGGCAGCTGACCTGGAGAGCTGGTCGGATGCCGGTCTTGTTCACTCTTCCCAGGAATGCCAATATTAGCTTCACTTTGTTGTCTGTCCCATAGCCGCACTCACGGATCAAACAGTGCATTACAGTAGCGATGTTTGTCCTGGTGCATGCCCTCTTCAATTATGTATATCCAAAACCTTCTGCTTGGTAAAACACAGGGCAGGAGCTGACACAAACTTTACAGGTGAAAGCAACATTATGTAACCCGTTTTTACTTTAAAATACCAGCCTCAAACTCATTTTGATGGTGCAGTGTCTTGTAACAGGTGTCTCTGTGTCAGCCGCTCCGCCCCCCATCACTTGTCTCTGCACCATGTAACATCAGTGAGAGGGAAGGATCACAGCGTTACACACATGTTTACCTCAATATACATTATAATCCCATGACATCGTTATGACATAATGAGTCTTGTTTGTAGTTAGGACCTACATTACATCTGACAAATTCTTACAGACCTAGAATTTGTATTTATGACAGTGGTGTTCCGCTCCAAAACCCATGGGGTGGGGGCCAATCTCTGCATAATGCTTCTTTAAAAGCTAAGGCTACGGGTCGTCAGTATCCAATGTTGTACTAATGCTTTTAGTCTTTTCTTTTTATCGAATGCCAAATTTGGCATCACAATGTAAAATAGAGTTGCTGCTGCTCCATGCTGTAATGTTTATTCCGCCATCCTCTCAAAACAATATTGAGGACACAGAGTTTTTAAGTCTGATCAACTGTGACCAGAAGTACCTATAGCTATACAGCACTTCAGGAGATCAGTAGGCCATTTTCAAATAGCTAAAAATACTGCAGCCAGAACATCAAAAAGTAGAGGACCAGATGTGGAAGGTTACGGCAGGCAAACACCTAGAGATACAATACAGGTATATACAACATTATAACTGACAGGCTGACATGATCATTTCATTTATTTCAATTAATCAATTCCTTGTTTATTAATTCACATATACATAACCTTTTGATTGTCTTTTGCTTTTTATAAGGTATATCCAGCATCTTTCAATATCACCACACGTACCTGTTTGACCTAAAGTTCATAGCTGAAGCTCTCAAACCTTGTTTGTGAAATCAGCAGGCTATTCTGAAAGCTCTGTTTACTAGAAGCAAATATCCGATGTGTAAGGCAAACATAACTGAACGTGAAGCCAGTTCTGTCCTTTATTTATGTTCAATATATTTGGACAGCACAAAAGCGTGTGACGCATTGATGTGACCCTGAAGTCATCTACTCTAAAGCTAAGACAATAATAATTTACAAAGACAGAAAGAGAAAAAAAAAAGAAAAAAGAAACTAACCTGATAAAATCATAAACTCTTTGTCATTGATGGCCATCACAATTAACATACACCAGTGAGCTTTTTCAGTAGTTTTTATTATATTACAAGAGGCATTTTATTTCAGCTTGCTATCTTGGGCAGAATTTGCACATCCAAACCTGCCTGGATTAAAATGTAATGTTATGTAATATGAACATCAAATACAAATGACAAACAGATGCTATATTTATTTTCACGTCTTTTGTGCTGCAAATATAGCTGAGAGTTGAAAGCAGATCGTTGGAGGTAGATCGACTTGAATTGGGTCCCTCTTCACTGAAGCAGTCTGCTGCAGCTTCCACTTTTTTGTTGACGCGGCACCACCGTCCCTGTCGATCTCACATCCGATCTTATCCTCACTCACGAGAGTGTGGTACCATGAAACCTGGAGCACACTGTCTTGTCCCCCTTTTTAAAAAAAATTAAAAAAACAGTGCCCACAAGGCTATTGTTGTAGATCTTGTGGGGAGGGGCCCTAATCCAGACATTCCCTGTTCAACCTCAGTTTTACTGTGTCGCAGCTTCCCCCACCACCTGATCCACTGATCTACCGAGAGCACTGCTCCTTTCTTTACGTGTAACGCTCATTAAGTGTTCATGACAAATGACTGCAGATCTGATGGCTATGAAGTCATTGATCAAACTTTAGTTTCAGGTTCTGATACAAGGTAGTACAACTTCTGAATCACCTTTTGCATAGAACATGGTGTTACAAGCACTAGAAAGAAATCGAATAACAAAACATCAGCTTCAGATCAGTCAGGCCTTCCCTCCCAAACCCAGCAGTAAGCTATGACTGTGAAAGAGCACAGCCTTGAAAAAGGCAAAGTAAAAGTCATGCGGCTAGTTAATGTTATTAATTGGACCTGTTTTTCCCCCTACAACATGTCAAAATCTCTGCTCCCGGTCATAAAGTGGTGACTATGACGGGTTAAACTCTGACACAGCTGTGCTCAGGACCATACAGACAAAGTAGAGCTAGCTATACTTCACCGGACAGTTGATGATCTCTGTACTGTACCTCTAACAGGTTTTCGTAGCCTGGAGGCAGAGCGCCAGTGGTACCGCCTAAATGTGCTGCCCCATTGGAGATTCGCCCAACTCTTACATCCAGCCTGGCAGGTGGCGGATTGACGCGGTGGTGGCCCAATGTCATCTCTCCTCAAGTTTTGTATAGCCACAAGGTGCTTGCCAGTAACCTCGGACCAGTTTGCCAAGGGTGACCCTACAACCCACAAATCCAGCTCCCATGAGCATGGCGGTATACAAATCCCTTTACTGCATTAAGATGGTCATTCATTAAGTAATAACCAAACTCCACCTTGGCTCCCAATACACATAAAGGATATTAAGAACCAGACCTCAAAGGGTTTGCCATTTATTGAGGGCTCAACATCATGTTTGTGGTTAGAGACTGAAGGTGAAATAAATGCATGAATTATCATCTCCAACTCTCTATCCCGACTTTGGCAACATTCCATAGCAGAAAAAAAACAATGACACTGTTTGATTGCAGTTCGTAAATGAGTGTTAAATAAGTATGTTAGAAAGCTTCCACTACATTGCTCTTACAAAGCACACACTGCAAAATGCTCACTGCAAGCTGATTTCGCTGTGACCAGTGCAACATGCACATTTTCTTGTAGGTGGAATCAAAGAAGTACAATTAACATAATAATATAACAACCCCTTTAAACCCCTATAGTTTAGCAGGGTCCCTAGTGGGCATGGGTCAGTCTTGAAAAGCTGAACAGCCATATCTATGTTATTCTAACATATGTGCACTTAGGTTTGCCATACAGCTGTTAAAACATAATCAAACTAATGACCATACTATTTTGCGTGCATATATGCATATCATGCACTGCACCTCCTCTGGTAACTGAAATGCAGGTTTGCAATATGTTTATGTAACCATGCATTCTTTAGCATTCTATATTTATGTTCATATGCCCCCCCCCCTTTGTATATGCTATTACCTTTGTTGCGGAGGGATTTTTCTCCAGAAGATGATCATATGATTATATTCTTTTTTTCCTATTTTTATCCATCTTAACACTGTGTCTCCAACAGTTCAGTCAGTCGTTCCAACAGTTTGGTTCCGAGTAAAAAATGTCTCAAAGTGTTAACTAAGACTTCATCATGTACATGGTAAGTAGACATAGACAAACAAACAGAGCAAAATACAAAAAAAAAAGAAACCTTAACTGGACAAGATCTTCCAAATTGCAAGCATTACAAAAGCTCCAGCGATCAATTTCGCTCGGAGATCCTTGGAAGAAGCTTTATTCTGTTTCCATGACAGTTTTCTTGAAATAAAAAGAAAACAGTGATTCCTGTTGAAAACTGTAGCTATATTGATGGACAACTCTGCAGTCAGCTGGTAAGCCAGAGTGAGTGCAATTTAGACGCAGACTGTGTTTAAAACCCCAGAAGCTGAATTTGCACAAGCTGCTCCCCCAGCACACATTCATCTACTCAGCTCCAGCTCACACTCTCTGAGAGAGACTCAGCATATTTTATTGCTATCAGCCTCATCATAAGGACCCGTGTCGGTGAAAATACTCCACCAAATCTCTCGGCAAACTCTTGAGTAGTTGTCAATACATCTTTCCCTGTAGAAGTGTTGGAAGAACTGACCATCGTGACATGACCAACTGATTTACCAACATTGCCATCTGTTGGCCCCACTGCTCACAGAGCAAGCGAGGAAGAAACCTTGAGCAAGAACGAGTGAAAGATGACGATACAAAGGGCTAAAATGGACAGTGGCATCAAGGCATATGACTCAGATAAATGTATATTTTAATGGATGGGTGGCCATTGTCACCATCCCCAGCTTTCAGTGGATAACCTCAATCTACTACCAGGTAGAAACACTACGCCAGGGCAGTGTGTAGCAGAGAGAAAAGATAAACAGCCACACACATACATGGCTCACAGAGTCAGACACAGTTTGCCAAATGCACACAGATAGCAATGCGACTGAGTGTGGTGGTGCAGCAACCAGGAATGTAGGAGGTAGTGCTGGGTTCACTTCCCACTGGCCTGTTTCTGTATAACAGCTGCCTGGGTCGGGGCAGGAGCAGAGACTGCCGCCAGTGAGCTGGACGGCGGTGATGTCGGTCATATGACAATGAATGATAGATAGGCTATGAGTTTCAATTTGAAGGTTTCCACAGTCAGTGCTTTCTTTATCGCATAAGGGCTGTTGATTCCCGAGAAGGAAGACAGTCTGCTGCCTGCAGATTTTCTGATTCTCTGGACAGTAAAGTGGCAAATGTCCTGCAATCTTAGGTCAAGGGGGATTACATGATGGATGATGAGAGTGGATACATGTTGTCGTGTAAGCCCATGATGATTTCACCTGTGCACTTTAAAGAAAGGTGTGCGTTAAAAACAACTTTCTTATGTCAAGGCACGAACAAGTCTTGCTTAGGTTTATGCTCTAAAATGTTTTGGTTAGGCGTAGGCACCAAAAATACGAGGCTAGGTTTTGGTTTGGAACTTATTTGGTTAGGTTTATGCACCAAAACTACATTATTAGCTTTATGCACTTAAACCGTTTCCTAGGTTTAGGCACCAAAAATATGTAGTTAGGTTTAGGTATGAAAACAACACGGTTAGGTTTATGCACACAAACTACCTTGTGAGATTTGGGGACAAGAAACTACTTTGTAAAGTTCAGGAAAAGGCCATGCTTTGGGCCCTAATAACTATGTTCAGTCAAATTACACATTAACTTCTGTTAAGTGATTTACGTAACTTCCCTGGCACTATGTAACTTTAAAACAAATCTTCACACTTGGTAACATACAGGACTCTAACTCAAGT
>CAEMYA010002117.1:1097196-1170979 GCA_903131615.1 Diplodus sargus
TATATATATATATATATATATATACACAATATTCAATATAGCGTGTTTTATTGATTAGAAGCTAGAATAATCATGTCTACACAGGCAGATTTTCAAAACGATATGTAAAACAAACTATTTTATCAGCAGACACAACCATATTATTGAACAACAGGTCCCACTGTAGCTTATCTCTGACCTTATCAAGTTGTTTTACTGCAGATTGTTTATCAATCATTGCAGATATTGAATAAAAAAACAGATCACTTACCCCTGGTATACTCAGTAAGGTGTCATTTTAAAAATATGTCATGAGCCTACGCAGTGATGCATTCATTTGAGAAAAATGTATTAACATAGATAACAATAATTAAGATTCATAAACTGTACCTTTTCCTTTTTCCACATTATTATATTCCTAAAGTTGATGACTTGAGGACTAACCCTCATTATTGAATCTGTCCTTAAAGAATGTATTGACTCCAGCTGAACAAAAGGTAATTCGTGCCTTTGTAAACTGTTTAATAAATAGCTCTGGCTATTAAAAGACACTGCTCTTTGCTCTGTGTAGATCATTTTCCTGAGTCCCAAGCGGCGTGCAAAATAAATGAGGAGGAATGCAATCAGCTCCAAACTGCTTCCAGATTAAGGCAAGTCCCAAAAGATGGGATCAGCAGTGTACTATTTGACCCCTGAACCCATAATAATTCTGAAATCCCCATTCTAATCAACTACAAGACCCTGACAGGTTGTTGGATCAGCACAGCTCTCCAAGAAAGTCACTACAAGGGCTCTTCACTTAATGAAATCCCTCAGCTTTCTTATTGATTCGCCTCAGGTACTCTGCGGTTGTGTGCAAAACAGGGGTTATTTGATTTGGGAATCAACGCAACAATGTGCTTCTTTTTTTCTTTTTTTTCTCCCCCCCTTGAGTGTGGAAAACGTCAGTGTTCTTTCCTTTCCATTTGCGCTTTCTGTAATGTCCAAGAGACAACTTAAAAATAGAAATCAAGTTTGGCTGAAATCTGAAGGATTTATCAATAAGGCCGAGCTTTCATCTGCAGTGTGGGAACAATCCGGGACAGCGTGGATCGCTAATGCTCCGAATTGGATTTTGCTCATCTTCACTCGACAAAAGGCTCGTATTAAATCCTTGCATCAGATGAACTAATTTATTGTGTTATTTTATCGAAGCATGAAAGGAGGACGGCACTAAAGGCATCGTGTGTGTGTGTGTGAGTGAGTGTGTGTGTGTCTGTGTGTGTGTGTGTGTGTGTGTGTGAAGGAGATACCGGCTGAGAATTTATATTTTCTATGTCTTTTGATTGCAGATTTTTCTCTGGTCTTTTTGTGCATACATGAATAAATAATTTCAATGTCCGTGTGCATTTGTGTGCGTGTGTGTGTTTGTGCGTGTGAGAGTGTGACTGCGTTACATTTAGAGGATAAAACGCAGCCCCTGATCTCAGAACATAGCACTGTTTTTTGAAAAGTACTTTTCTAAATCCCCCAGAGAACCTGATTCCTGTTTATTGCCTCACTGAGAACTTTGTTTTGCTTGTAGTCTGATTTTGCCCTTTAGTTCCCTGCCTTGTCCGAGCACACGGCGAGCTGCGGGAGAAACGTTTGTGTTTGCTTAATTTAGTCTGACAGTGATGCTGTTTCTGTGTAGAAAACACACTTTGTTATTCTTTTAGATAACAGACACGAAAATGTTTAATGTGAAAGTTTTGCACATATACTGAGCTGAAATGGCCTCTTTTACCGGCCGGTCAGTGTTCATGTCAGGCATCTGCGTGATGCACTTCACAAACGATATCGTTAAACAAGTTCTTTATGGTAAATCCAGAGTCAGACTCCATTGAGTGACAAATAGATTTCGTTTACTTTGTTATCATCTAACGTTTGTTCGTATTGGCGTTGATTGTTGGTAGTATTTACTTCCCATTTTGTTTGAACGGATAGGTCTCTCGTAGGACTCGTCCAGCGCTTTGGGATTTATCCCTTGTTTTCTGTCTTTAAACATGCAAATAACGAAAGCAGGAAGCAGAGACTGTGCGCCCTAAATGTAAAAGTTACATTTTAACACTGATGTCGGATAAATCAGGAAGTTCCTGTTGTCAGTTGCTCCAGCAGTAGTTATAAACCTTTGCCCTCCAGAGTGAATTTTTTTATAAATACGTTTATTTTACAGAGTTTTTTCTGTCAGTCATGAATAAAAGCAAGTCTTGGTCGATTTTTGCTAGAATGCTAGTACAGGAACATGCACAGCAATTCATCACTTGAAATGCGTCAATGATGAAAGTTTTTCTCTGCCTCTCCATGATCTCTTCTGGCTCCTGTCAAAACCAACGTCTAACACATACAATCTGAATAATAATCTGTCGCTCGGGGGCCAGTACCTGATGTCATCTTTCCAACTGTCACTTCCGCCATCAACAAGCTGCAGCAAACACTTGAGTAAACTGCTGTTCATCAAGAACTAGTTACAGCTTGTAATTCCCACTAAAACCACAAATTGTTGTTGTTTTGGCACTTCTGTGGGGTAACAAATTAAAGCAATGAGACTTCAATCTTAATTAGTGAGAGAAATTATAATAATAAAAAAGACATTCAGTTCATTTATTTATTTTTTAAAGGAAATTGCATGCTGTGAATATGTAACGAAAATTATCATCAGCTGTGTGCCGCTTTAGGCTGGTCGAAAAAGGCTTACCTCCTGTAGCTGAGAGGAAAATATACAAATACATATAAAAACAAATGCTTCAAATCACTCCACAGTCCAATGTGACTCCCTGTAGTAATCTTCCTACTTGTCAGTGGAGCTAGGTGAGCTAAGCCAGTGCACAGAGAGAGAACAGTGCACGGCTGATTGCCAGAAAGCAGTGTGTTCAAGTACTATAGCCCCGGCCTATGTTCTTCTGCTTATTCTAGAAAGACACTAAAGCCTGTGCTTGAAAACTTTGTACGAGATACAGTGAAATGAGCCGCACATCAGACAGAGATGCTGCTACGCCCACATTCACCAGTTCTTTTCAAGTTTATAGTAGTAAATCCCCCGTTACGATGTATCCCTAGCAAGCTGGAATCCAGCAAGGAGACTTTGGTTTGATGTCCTCTTCAATGATTGCACATGCATCCCCTGTTTCAGCATGTCTAATGGTTGCGGAAAAAAAATATGACACGCAGACATGGCAGCCTGTCAGCCTGTCAGCTGGCAGCTGTGCTTTTGAAAAGCCGGTTGTTGTCTTTGGAGTGGGCTCTGGCGAATGAGCCCCGTTTTTCTACATGTATCCCTGGAGCTGACTTTGTGATCAAAATGATAGTAAATGAGGTGTGCCAGGGGAGAAGGAGGATACAGAGAGGTGAATGAGTTGCAGCGTTTCAGGAGTCAGTGCGGAGAATGATGGAGATGGACACGGAGATACAAAAGCTTGCAGGCCACTGTTTTCCATTAGCATGCTCCCGGTGTTGCATCCCCTCTTCCCACAAAAACTACATATTGGCTGCTCAAAAAGGCGCTGGAAGATGCCAAATGACATCAAATACTGATTTGCATATCAATATCTTTGCCGCAGCCCATTGCACTTTGGAGAGGAAGGGGCTACGCTTAATATAATGCAGGAGGCAGTGTGGCTATTAGTACGGACGTAGATGAACAGAGTGCTTGTTCAGTAAATTGCTTTAGGGGTCAAAATGTTGTCCTTGAGGGTCAGAAGCACCATGATGGTGTCCCAAAAGGCCTCAGTATCAGTGATCTGACATGTACTTTAATTATTTTTTTGGCAATAGGTACCATAATACAACATCATCCGTTGGAACTAAAGAGCCTAAAGGGATAGCTTTTTCTTCCTAAGCAGGCTTATGTAAGATACTTGTGTATAGGTAGTAAATGATAATCATGCCGAATAAATTTGCACTTGGATGCTGTATTTCAAATATTTGGTATCAGATAGCCCTTTTCTTTTGGCGCTGCATTTTCTCAGCTGTAGTAACCTTCGTATTCCCACGCATCAGCACTGCAGATTAACTCTCACAAGGCGAGAAAGTGCAGTTGCGAGATCAGGCTACAATCCCACGTAGCTTGGCTGAGAAGGCTGCCAAGCTAGTGACAGCACTGTATTTTCAACCTTTGTAAATATGAAACCACTGGATAGTTTTAAATCTGCCGGACCATGGTAAGCTAGACACCAGCGGATAGTTTTAAAGTGAAACTCTCGCCAAAATGCAACCTAGACTTTTTTTGTGGATGTATATGAGTCAAACCTTCGTGTAAAGGCATAATTACGACGCAAGAGGCAATTTTAAGATTGACCATATTTTCGTTTTCGGCTCAAACTCATTTTCAATGGGAATGCATGGGGCACTTTTACGCTAGCATTAAAATCGCTATTTTTAAAACACTAAGAAGGCTCTACACACCATGAAACTTTGTTCGTAGTATCACCAGGGTCTCTACACATAGCTCAACTGAACCACATACACTCTACCCAGACGTGTCGATCCCCAAGTACGTCTGGGCTGCCATGACGACGGCTAGAGGAAGAAGCTAGCGCTAACATGAGTTATTCAAAAACGTTCTTTTTAGCAAACTCTGTGTACACAAACAATGTTCTCAATGCTCATGTTCATGTGTAGAGACCCTGGTGATACTATGAGCAAAGTTTCATGTTGCGTCGAGCCTTCTTAGTGTTTTTAAAAATAGCCATTTTGATGCTAGTGTGAAAGTGCCCCATGCACTCCCTTTGAAAATGAGTTTGTGCCGAAAACGAAAATACGGTCCAAAAGTGCCTCTTTCGTCATAATTTTGGTGAGAGTTTCACTTTAAGGAGACCTCGGAACAATTTCCAGCTGAGCTTGGCGTGACAACAAAAAAAAAACTTTTCACAAGAAAATGGGACATTTTTCCTGCCATGTTTGCAGCGACCACAGCAAGAGGTACTTTTTGAACCATTATGTTCTGAACCCTAACCAAATGATTTTTGTGCCTTTACCCAACTAGACCAATAGCGCAGTGTTGTTACAACATAAAATAGAAAACAATCTCCTGTATGTAATACACTGATAATGTAGAAGTACCTCATACAACCCCTCTTCAAAAAGTCTGAACTATCCCTTTAAAGCTGAAAATAAAGTTGCCCAGTCGTCTCTAAGGTTATTAAATAAATCGACAACTTTGTCAAGCTGAGGCACATGTTACTGCTCTTCACTGGGTTTTTATTTAAATGATCATAATCATTTGCCTTGACAAACATGTTAAAACTTCCTCATTTTTATGTTTGCTTCTCTTGTACATCTGGGGACTGATGATAATTGCTCACAGTGGTGGGCTTACAAACGCGTTACCATTGCCAAAATTTTAAAGAACCGAGGCCAGAAGCTTAATTATGTGGAATAATAAAAATGGATGAGATGCCTTAGCGTACCTGACAGCTAATTGAAGGCTTACACATTAGCAACTGGAGCTCGTGAGCAGATTGATATTAGCACTTCCAAGAGGACCGAAAAGTGTTAATTACCTTTGCCAAGGAAGTCTTGTTTTTGGTCCCTGTCTGGTTTGGATCTAAACCCAAGCTGACCAGGACAGGAGCCAGCAGTTCCAAGAGGTTTGGAGCCTCAATTATAACAGTCCTCAGTTGAGAGAGCAATTTTTAAAGTGTCTTAATCTTACCATGGGTGTGTACTCAAGTCACATGACTCTTTTGGCACAGGCTAGGGTTGAAAACTGCACGGTCTCATTCCGGGTCAACTAAGCAATAGCTACTGTGGAACATCTGGTTACACTTTCAAAATAAGGCACAAGAACTTCTTGATTGGGTTTAGTAAAACTTCATGTTTTTTCTTCAAACAATTGCTCTCTTTAACAGTCACTATTAAATGGATTTAGCCCGATGAATGAACCACCTGACAATTCCAGACCTCTCCTTGATGCAGAATGTCTGACTCTTTTTTCATTTTGTTGTTCCCATCATTATCGCCCCGTGCTGCACACTCTACTCCACTCTGGTGGACTGGCAGGTCAAATGCTTTGGAGTGAGAATGGGCTGGACTCAACCTATTAGATGACTGTACACAAAAAATAAAAAATAAAATGACACCTTGACTTTGACTTTAAAACCAACTGGAAACTTCATGCTTTTAACTCGGAATGACTTCATTTCTATCATTCTAATAAGCTAATTTTAACTTTTGAGTGCTGTCTGAATTCAGAATGACATTGAATTTGGTGATAGACCTGACTTTGGACTAACCTGTCTTGACTTTGGACTTGTGTGTGGTCACATGTGTTCTCTGTTCCACATCCAACTGTAATGCTGCATTGTGCTGACACACCACGGAGCGCACTTCTCCAGAACTGCTGGAAAGTCATCATTGAAACCACCGTAAGCAAGAGGTTGGCAAAGACAAAATTAGTGACAGAGAAGGGCATCTGCCAATGACTCCCAAAACAACATATACACTATGCATTTTAAAAGCTGACTTAAACTTTTCATGAAACCAACAGCTCATTGTAAAGTAGACCATTACATTTAAGTTGCACGAGCCAAAACATTTTAACAACTTAAAATTATGAGTCTACTTTACTTGGTCACTTTGGGGTAATCGGTGTCCTCAGTTTTCTTGGTCTGACAGATTTTACAGTGCATGACCATTTTTCCAAAATGACATGACCTTTGGAGAGTAAATGCCCAACTTAAACATCGTAAGTCCACCACTGCCCACCACTCTTTTGGCCCTAGAAAGAGCAGGGGTGCCAGGCCGCTGCAGTGAAGAAAGGGCCTCTGCACATGGGACGCCCACTCTACCAACTGAGCTAATGGGCGCCCCAACCTATATCAAACCGCCACAAATTTGATCTAAAAATGTGCAAACAGCCTGACACTCGACAGAACTCGTCAGGCCTAATGTGTTTTTACATGAATAGCATATCTGTGTAGTCAACACCATTAACCACTAGAAACCTGTTTTGGCAAAAATAGAGGTAGCTAATTGCAGATGTTTTTGTGTGATAACCATGGTGTGCTTTCACCCAGTGATGATGTTGAAACGAGAGGTTCTTGAGGCACAGTTGGCTCTAAATTTAGAGCCGTTTTGACACTTCTGGCTTTTTTTCAAGTAAGAATCCCCGAGATCGGGAGGGGTGGAAAGATCCTTGAAACCTTTTTTTTTTGTTTCTTTGTCTGTTTCAGTTCTTGTTGACAGGCACTAGATTCAGCAGCATGAGTGCACTTACTTTCACGGCTATCACTTGTCAATCACACCACTTAGGCTAACGACTCAGGTCTGCTTCTCTTCAATCAACACCAGCAGGAAGCGCAACTAACCCTGTCCAGCAGATATATTTGTGTGGAGCTTCCAGACATCTATTATATGAAATATTAATAACAATAATCATGGTTTTTACATAAAAGCATGAATAACCAAAAGCTTTTACTTAACAATCACCAAGAGCTGGCCGGTCGATGAATCACTGTTCTTTTCCTCCCTGACAGAAAGTAACAAAATTGACTTTTGTTTCTGTGAACATTTTATTTCACGATTACTTTAAAGTCATTATCAGTCTTTACAAAATGTTGTTTACAAGGTTGGGGACTTATTTTTTCAGTTTGTCTTTGATAACCTAACCTGTCTGATCAGCCAGCTGCTTGGGTTTTTCTTTTTTTCCAAATATGCCATATTATATGTCTATTACTTGACCTTCACATCGGGAGGCGGAGGTAGTTCTAGTCTAAGTTTCGGCATTCATAAATATGAACCCACTGGATGCTTTTAAAGCAGGACAACAGTGTTTCAACTTTTTTAAACATGTAACCACCGGATTTTTAGGGAGAACTTGCGGTCGACTTGCAGCCCTGTTTGTACCGACCAAAACATTTTTCACCCAAAGTCAGGACCGTCTCCTACCATGTTCGTGGTGACAAAATCTGGTGTTTTAAAGTAGGCCTCAGGACATCTTCATCAGTGTTTCTGGCATTAAAACCTGTTTTTTTTTTTTTTTTTTAAATAAACCTCGAGACATTTCCAGCCCTGTTTGCGGTGAACAAAACAGGTATGTTAAGCCAAACCATGATGTTTTCCTGACCCTAACCAAGTGGTTCTTGTCCCTTAACCTAACCAGAGCAAAAGCACAGTGCTGTGACAAGAAAGAAATAGAAAATGGAAACAAAGTCAGAACTTGATAAGCTTCAACTCATCTGTGGTTTTGAAGAAACCGAGAACAGCAATTGCTTAGGTGAGTATAATGTTATCAGAACCAAGATTCAGCTTTGAAAGACAAACCCGTAGTTATCATGTTTAAAAACTGTACAGATATTCCAAATGTGGCGTTGTGTACGGTGAGTCGACTTTGAAGCTGCAGACGAGGAGCGTTTCATTTCATTGCGCACTCACTTTGTTGTACGTGCAGCTATTTGTTGAAACATTCTGTGCTGTTCTTTTTCTTTTTTTTCCCCAAGCTTGACTCATGATGAGCCTGACACAACTGAATGATGCTTCAGATATTTTGCGCAGAGGAGCTTTTCTGCATGTTGTGTGTTAAGGTGTGTGCGGCGGTATGTGTGTGTGTGCGAGTAAAGGCGCCGGCTGTGATAAAAGAGTAGGAGAAAGGGAGTTATTATGTGAAGAGAAATAATTAACACGTATTCCTATTTTATTTATTTTTTTACTGCAGCTGCCAACGTAGCAGGTAACCACATCCAAAACAACACTGCTGTTAAACGCCTGAATAAAAGCAGTCTTTCATTGCATTTTTGGGGAGAAAAAATATGATCAGGAATGCCAGCCAGTTATACAAATGCCTGGTCAAACACAACAACACCAGGGGCTCTGTGTAAGAGCAGTGCTATGCATTCATGACACTGTGCATTCATGAAATATAATAGTGAAACATTCACAGTATGGAGTAATGCATAGCATAAATGCCATGAGCAAGATTTTTCAAGTCCCTTTCAGGTTTAATCATTCATGAAGCACATACAATGGGGGAGGTGTATGATGCACATTATAATGTAGCCATCACACATTTCTGTGCTTTTTCTTAATTCTTTGACACTTTGTGGGTGTGATCTGTCACCGGGAAACACTTTTTTGACCATTTAAGAGCATTACAAAACACAATTATTATATTATAACCGTAATCACATCACCTTCTTAAAATAAGTAATTTTTCAGTGGTCAGCACTTCATGATGCTGGCCACCTCTGGTAAAATCACTTACATCCTCAACTGAGATCATTCAATCCTACCTCTTGTAGTATAATGGCCTATGTCAAAGAGGCCATTTTATTTTGCCCAAGTCACAAGACAGAGTGACTTAGGCAATTTTAGAAGCTTTTTCCAAAACACATCTTTACCCCAAGGGACTATGTAAATAGTCAACTATTGTCATAACCTTTTTGTGTGAGATGATTAATAAATATCATTTGGCTCAGTTTTCTTCAGTTTTTTTTGGAAAACTTGAAATCATGACATACATAGGCCATTATTTTCCAAAGGTGATGATAATGAAGTCATAAATGGATTTAAAGGATGAGTTTAGCCTGACCAGAGGACTAGGTCATTACCACATTACCTCCATGCTGATGAAAAGTCGGATGGAGTTTCGCAGTTCTGAAAAACTGAAGTGGATGGGGACTTTCTTAAAATGTTTATTCTTTATGTACAATTTTTAAAAATGTTTAAAAATAGCCGAAAACATAACATGAAACGGCTCCATATACAGTTCGTCTGGTGCGTCCCAAGTCTCTGTAAGCCCTGAGATCCGAAATTGTTTCAAAAAGATTATATTAATACAAGTCATACTACCTATTCCAGCTTGTGCAGCAACCTAAAGTAAACCTTATATCTGTTAAATGTGATGCCTCTTTACTCCGATCTTCTCCGTTTTACTGCTTATCATCTTGTGTGCCCTGCCCTCTTCCAGGTCATCAGGGTGGAGAGGAGGCCCTGTTGGTCGGGCACCACATGATGATGCCTCAGCCCGCTCAGTCGTCTCCTGGATCCACACACTTTACATATATTATTATTATATAATTGAAATCATATTCTGTCAGTGCAAATTGTAAATTGTGATTTGTTGTTCTTTTCCGTACATGTGACATCTACTGCATGTCTGTCCGTCCTGGGAGATTGATCCCTCCCCTGCGGCTCTTCCTGAGGTTTCTTCCATCTTTTTGCTTTTTTCCCCTCATGAAAGTTTTTTTTTTTTTTTTCTCAACATGGCAGGCTTTTCCTTACTCCAAGCGAGGGTCTAAGGACAGAGGATGTCGTTGACTGTACAGATTATAAAGCCCATTGTGGCAAAGTGATTGTGATTTTGGGCTATATAAACAAAACTGATTTGATTTGATTTTAAAATGGGCTAATGCTTTCAAATCAAAGATTTCTGGGCTTAGATTACACCGGATGAAGTCTACATCTACTTCAGTTGTTTAAGAGAACACTGCACCAATATCTTGCTGTGAAGCTCGAGAAATCACTTGGCTTTTCATCCACATGAGAGCGAGTGGACAGCGGCTGAAATTTTCTTTTTTTTCCTGTGAATTCATTCTTTAAGGATATTTCCAGGAGGAATGACCTCTTCTTAGCATCCAAACCTGGTCTACACACATTTAAAAGGTCATTTCCCGGATCCTACACATCAATTTTGCGCGTATGTGTGTGAATCCGGCACGTGGCGATGCCTTTGTGTAATCCGCATCCCCGCCGTAATCCAGATGGCTTTTACATTACACGTGCTCAATATTAGTGTGTGCGGAGCTTGTTAGGCGCCTGTTTTTGAGGCTGCGTTCACTTCTTATGCTCTCCTCCCCGCCCTCCTCCTCTTGTTAGCTCCTGCAGCCCCTCCGGTGCCGCTGCGAGCCGCCTCCCTGGGGGCTTAGCCAGATTGAGTCAGGCGGACGGTTATCAAGGATGTGCACAGCTTTGTCATAATTGCCCCCCTCATGAGCTCACCACTGCCGTTATTTCACAAGCTAAACCTTATTAACTGTTGCATATGTTACCATGCCTCGCCTTTTATTGTGCAACTCTGAACGCTGGTGCCAATTAGCTGGGCTCGCACCGGCCTCTCCTGGTGCCACCATTAAAAGTGCATCCCTGGAATTACCGCTCATTAGTTAGTTTGTTTATCCAGGAATAATTTCTAGATGTATTCTAGGCAAAAAAGGGTGACTTGTTACCTTATTTGCGTTGGACCTTTTTTTCCAATTAGTTTTGAGTAGGGTAGTACAACCCCAATAACTACGCTTAATGTCCATATGGTGCAGTGTTTGCTTATTAGTGATGAGATGTATTGAAGTAATATCCCCTGTAAACAGGCGCTCTATAAATACCAAAAAAAGGTGAATTAAAAAAAGAACGCGATGAGAATTAATCCTAAATGTTAAGATGTGATGAATGCAGAATGGAAAGTAATCACTAAGCACTGAAAAGAAAATTCACACTTGCTCTATTGTCCACATGCCAGTTAGTCTGATGCAATGTTTTCGTTTTTATGTATCAGTGTTGTTGTGCGTGACGCCCTCCACTCGACGAAGGCAAGACAGAGATATTTGTTCATAAAACCAAAAAAATAAAATGATTGCATTGGATCTACAAGATTACTTCTTAAAAGATGAACACAATCATAAGAATGAAAACAAAACCCTTAAACCACACAAGAAAGAAATAACACTTATTTATAGATATTTTTATAGATATTCTAAGTTTTGGCTGATTAATTGAGGATACTTTTCAGATTTCTGATGTAATTCAATGTAAGATCGTGTAATCAATTTAAAAGCCCAACAATGGACCTGAGCTGAAAATTATCTGCAGCTATAAAGTCAGTGGAACACATCTTTTCTGTTTTAAAGGCTGGAATGTAATCCTGGTAATTGCGCTGTCGCTATCAAATAAACAGTGAAAGTAATTTATTTGACACTAAATATCTGTGACAGTCACAGAACCGCACTGACATGCCACCCTCACCCGCACTGTGCAGATACAGCCCTGCGACATCCAGATTCTTAGATTCCTAAGAGGAGCTAAGTGCATAAAGAGTGAAGGAGAACCTGAATTTGACAAATGACACCACAAGTTGTCTCCTTATGTGGAACGAAGCATGTTAACCTCCTCTGCCTCGACTGAATCGCACGGTCCTGTGCAAGGTCCGCCGGGAGCGTGTGTCCTCCTTTGGCATGCTGTGCAGTCCTTCGCTGACACACTGATACTTTCTTGTCATTGATCATATGCTGGAAGCGGGGCATTGCTCCGGTTTCATCATGCTTGCTAGACCCTGCTGGCCGCAGTGGCTAACCTATCTAAGGTCGTTATACTGTACAGTCGGGACTCGGACTTTTTAAGGCCACAGCTATATATATATAGGAGTGCTCGCTTTCCATTTTCAAACACAGAAACTTCCTGACTGACTTTCCCTTGTTAGGATCTTACTGGTGAGCTGCCAGTGGTGTGTGACAAGATATCATTTTCCAATGCACACAAAAAGCAACACAGAGAAACTTAAAATTGAGTCTCAAGCTTTGTCCTGAATGGGAAGTCTGGTTATCGGAGTAATTAATCCTCTTCGCTGTCGTCAGTTGAGATGCAGCACCCATTGTTGGTACCAAGATTGTGTTATGCCACCAGAGATGGGCATTATTAACTCTGTTTGTGTCTGAAATATTCATTTCAATGACTTTTGAGAATTTTGTAAATGGTGTTTGAAAAGGCTGAACAAAACCTCCCAAATTCTTTGGAGCGGAGAATTGTTGTATTTTCGAAATACTCAAAATGCTCTCTTCGTGATTGATAAAACCGACGCATGCAACTGAAATAACAGAGTTCACAGCAAAGCCACAGTCTGACGGAGACCCTTCACTTTCTGGAGGACACGAGAAGGGTTTTTGCTTCCTCTGGAGCAGTACCCATTCATCAGGCTTCGTTGTGGTCGATTTAACACGAGCCTCCCCTCTTCAATTCCAGTTGAGAGACTGTTCTCATTTACTGAAATAATATTTTATCTGCGCAGGAGTTGGTTAACACCAGAAATATTTGAAAATTTCAAGGCAACTAAACAGGGTGCTGACTGAATTGGTTGGGTCTAAGACAAACTATTGTGAGCTTTTTTGTTTCTTTGACAGTTTTGCTTGGGTACATTACGTTCTGCTCTGTTCTTCCTTCCTGCAGGCTTTTTGTGTATGTAAAATACATGTCGTCAAATTCGTGTTTGTGCTTAACAAACATAAATTTAAAACGTTTTCTGGCACCAGTATTTTGTATTTTGCAACAAGATTACAACGCATTTTGATGCATCGTGTACACCACTGGGTTGGCATCACCACACCCTGTACCACACCTCTCCTCCAAATGGTGAATCATCAAGTAGTCTTGCATAACCAGACCTAGTCTCCACAGTGCTGTTAGTGCTGGATGAAAGGTCTGGCAGGACATAATCTAATTCTGACTTGTGTTTTCCTGAAACCAATCACAATCGTGGCTGGGCTGTGCTTAGGACATCGGGGAGGTGAGACATATCATTAAATCTATGCAAAAGAGCCACTGTCTTTTCCGACATTAATACTGTCAGCATGATTGTTGCAAACGACAGGGCACCCAGTGGCAGAATTATACCAACAGCCAACATCTGGTGAACATCACTAAGATACCAAACATGTAATCTGACTGATTTATCATCATGGTATGCTGAAAATGAAATGGAAATGTTAGTAAAAGATACTGTATAGAGAGTAATTTGCCTCAGGTTGAATGAAATTGGAACATTTCTGAATAAAGAAAAGACACCAAGGAGACACATAATGCAAAGTGCAGGTTCTGACTTGGATGATACGTAACGTTATTGGCCTAAAGCCTACATTTTATTAACAAAACCTTTACTGAAAGTGAATTATTAAAGAGCATCTTTGACCTAAAAACTGGTCTTACCTCCAGTCAAATCCAGGTATTTCACTATTATTTCTATTTACATCTGATAAACATAGGCCTGTACCATATTCGAAGAAAGTACAGCGATTTTGTATCTGTCATTTAATGTGTTTGGATTACTATCTGTTTGATTGATTTGAAATGAACCTTTGACGGTGAGTAGTTCAAAGCATTTCAAAGCGTTAGTGAATCTCTACTGTGTAAGGCTGGAGCACTAACTCAAACCTTTGAATCGAGTTTTTCATTTGAACCAACCACCACATGCTCTGCAATGTGCAATGTCTATGCAAGGTTCATATTGGCCAGGTTCACGCTGGGATAGACTGAAATGCAAAAACACTGGAAAGAAAGCCTGGAAATGAGACTTCAGGAGTCTGGTGACGGTTATGAGTTCCAGGAGACAGCCTTTCACTACAAAGCTAAACTCTTTGTCTACTGTCTGTCCAATTTTTTTTTCTTTCCAGGCCAGAAGGGACCTAGAACAAAACGGATTATAATGCTTTAGCTGTTCACCCGTCGTGGCATGGGAACTGGGGAAAAAGGGATTCTTAATAAGGTTTGCTTCGCACATCCAGTACCTGCCAGCAGAGCTACTTTTCCAAGTTTATCCCTTATTTTAATCCTTTCTCTCACTGTGCTACCTTGTCATTTCACTCCTTAATCTCCTCAGGAATAGTTCTTACCAATATTTAATAAGTGACTTTGCTACAGTTCTTTGGACAAGTGAGTTATTACGGTGTTCCTCCACAGCAGTCATTTGAGGAATGTTGTAGTCTAAGAAATGTCCCTAGATGGATGATGGTATTTCATTTGTTTAGTCTCAGGCAGACATATAGTGTGTGCTGTTCCAATACCCAAAGACCACACATAACATAACTTGTTCGGCTATATAAGGACAGTATTCTATACTACTTTGCACCAAAACACTCTCATTTTTCATTCGTATCTCATTATGTTTGGATTTACGAGGTTATATAGAAGAAGAAATACAACCGTATGCCTTCTAAATTCAATTTTCTCCCTTTTTTTTACCCGACTGAGATGAGCATGTTTGCCTCATTACTGTAACCCATCATAAAACACACTTCATTCAAACTTGATATAAACAATACAACTCACCAACACAGTCTTGGTTTGTCTCATCACAGTCGCCTCCTTATAAATCCGCACAGAGTCAGATCCAGAGTGGAGATCCGGCTCTACACTCCATATCCACCGGCCACTGTCACTCCCGCTGCACACCTCTCCTGTCCACGCCAGCCATATCTTGTCATCCCTGAAATAATCGTCTTGGTCGTGTGGCACTGTAAATCACCTCTGTTCTGTGCCGCCTACTGTCAAACTGACCTCAGTTGGTCTCCGAGGCTGTGTTCAATCCCAGTTCGACATCCAGCCTTGTTCTCACGTCCAATTTAGCTTGGCCCCTGTCGACCGTGGTGAATCCCCCTGTGACTCCGAGGTCCCATGAGTTAATTCAGCCAAGGATAGCTTGCAGCAATCAGCGGTTGTCAGTTACTCTTTTTGGAGATACCTTTGAATAGATTCTACAAAGTATACCTCCAATTTTTGTAGAGAGCAGATCCATAGTCAAAATAAAGATCTAACATTTTCCATTTGGTTAGAATAAAGCAACAAAACGACTTACATAACATACGTGTCGAAGGTTAAATACGTTAATTCAGTCAGCTGGTGGAGGTTAGTCGTAATTAGGGGTGGGCAAAAATATCGATACAGCAATATATCCCGATACTTTGCCGCCCAATACAATATCGATTTTTCAACTCCAAATATCGATATATCGCCGAAGAGCGACTCTGCTGTGCGGTGGGTGTATTTCTGTAGTAGAGAGAGTGGCTGAGGTCTTTGCAAAATCGATGGCAAGTTGACAACGCCTCCGCAATTTAAAGTTGACGTTTGGAAGCACTTTGGCTTCAAAGTTAAGAGTGATAGCAAGAACAACGAGCTGGACAAAGAAAATATTACTGCCCGGAAATTTCATTGGAATTAATAGAATTGGAGAGGCTGTTTTGAATGAAATAGTTTTGACTCAATTTGTCCTCTGATCAATATCATCTGATGTATATACAGGTACTTGTGTTTTCATCTTTATTTATATCGCAATATTGTGATATCGTGATACGTATCGTACCGTGACCAAAGTATTGTGATACGTATCGTATCGTGAGGTTCTTGCCAATACCCACCCCTAGTTGTAATAAGTCGACACTGACTTTTTCTTTGCCATGGGACACTAACAAGATAATTAATTCCTGTCCTGTTTGACGCATCCATCAGCCGCAACTTTTGCTCTGCTTCAACTTCCTCCCTCTTCGTAACATGTCACTTTACATTTTTTATGATGGTATTTGGACACATCTGTATTCCACCAAAATTAATGGGAAGGACTGGTGTAGCGCAGATTAAAGCGGTCGGTGCTGGCAGAATACAGGGAGCGTGTTGCTTTTTGGAGAAACTGAATGTTCCCTTCAAGATTTTACTTTCTCTCCTCTTATCCAGCGCTACCTCCATTGACAGGAAATTACACCGAAATTAGCATACTTCTCTGTCTCATGATAATGTGACAGGATGAGAGCAGCTCCGGTAATTTTAGCACATACAGTGTGAAGGCGGCCTGACAGAGATGAGGGACTGCAGACTGCAGTTTGCCGTGAAACAGATCCGCGATCTCTCATGTGAAAAGCAACATCCAGTCATGTGAGGGACGTGACGGTTGGGAGCTCTCAACACACAGGTCAGAGTGTGATAGTCACTGTAATTTAGAGCCTTGTGTCCTCCCCCTGTCAGAACAAAAGGATTCAGGTTGAACATGTGCAAAGTAGTGCCCATTTAATTTTAAACTCTGTACAGCACAGTTATGGAGAATTCAAAGAGCATTAAAATCAGTCTCAATCTCTGCAGTTATTAAAAATCATGGGATGTCCTGAGGTCCCATTCAAATAGGGTATTAAATTAGAATAATAGAGGTTTGATAATAGATGCATTGAGCTGCTGGACTGCCCGAAGAACAATCTCTCAATTTACTCTGACTTTGCATATCTGATCATTTAATACTTGGCAGATTTGACATGTAATGATTTATATACAAATTATTTCAAATAATGACCCTAATATTACATTCAATGCAATCATGGTCTAAAATATGTGCTGCAGAGCAAAAAGTAATAGTGTTACAGGCAGTCATAATGGCTTTAGTCATTTGTGTGTGTGAATTATGGAGGAGTTATTGCACAGCCACATGTGTCCTAAGGTCCCTCATTCCCACTTCTCTTACATATTGAAGTTGTTGGGGTTAGTTTGTGTGGCGAACAATGTTTTTAGACTCTCAGAGAGCAGCGAGATTCAGCTGAAAAGCTACAATTTGTGGCTGAAGTGGAGAGTGCTGTGAGGAAAATGGAAATTTGTCAGGCAGCGAAAAATTAGTGATAGCACTTACGTAGTATTTCTGAGAAGTCCTCCCACTACATGCAAGTGCACCAGTGTAAATCACCTCCGGATCACACAGGGCTCCTCTGCTGGTATAGAGGCTCAGGGGTTAGCAAAGCCGCCTCACAGCGAGACAGTCCCGAACCCCACCGGGATAGACTGCGCCTCTTTGTGTGGAGCTCCCACGATCTGCTCTTGTTCGCGTGGCTTTCCCACTGCTCCAAAAGACGCACATCTCATTGTGTACAGCACTATGCATATTTCAGTGTGTTCAGAGGTAAGGATTTGAAGAGGCAGGATGCTATTGTTCATCTGAGGCCTATTACAACTGCAGGGTTTGGAAAAAGATGGTGGTTTGGAGCGACAAACAAACCGCCACAGCAAAAAACCCCTGGTGGTGGTCCGCCAGTTGTTCATGACCTTGGAAAATCTAGTGTTACCTCACCAACAGCTCTGTCAAGTTCCTGTAAGAAATGACAGGACAACTGTGTCTTTGTCAAGTATGTTCAAAAGTTGCAGCACAAGTTTGTTTGCTCGTGTTCGTGTGACATCCTCACAAATCCATCTGAAAGGGATCTGGAAAACCTACGCCAACCAGACGCTCAGGAATGACATTTCGAAGGAAAGGCCAGAACTGAAAGGGAGCGGAGGACAAGATGACTGGATTAGAAAAGATCGCAGGATATTGAGGTGTGATCCAAAGCGCAGACTACCCGAACAAACTCAAACAGAGAAAAAACACTACTGACGCGATGTACCACCAGCAGCAGCATGTCATTTTCCCAAGAATTCGTCGTTTATACTCTGTGTTCCACCTAAATCCATGTTGTCTCTCCCTACAACCCAATAGGTGATCGGAGCCGACAGCGGGTCTGCTTGGGCGCATCCTGCTATTAGATATTTGACACACAAACCTACCAGAGGAGAAGTCTATGCTGTGATCTGAAAAGCTAGCAGCCCGGCGTCTTTGAAGACGGAAGCCAGACAACATTCCGTGGTCATCCCCAGTGAAGACAGGCTCATCTCGGCAAGACCTTCGACAATTCACCGCGCTGCGCTGATATTTCTGTACATACTTCAGAAGATAAATTTAGGTGTCAAAAGGGTGCAGAAGTTGGTATATGAAGAAACCCTGGTGCTCAGGCGAATGCTCAGTGTGCTACTAATAGATGCAATCAGAGAGTTCAAAGCAGGTGTTTCCCGTGCTGTCAGTCATACTTGGGGCGTGTCCAAGTGCCTGCTTCAAAGATCCAGCCCATATGGTTATTTAAATTTTGCCTCCTCTATAGTTTTTCTCCCAATTTGGCATCTCTGTTTCCCTGCACCGCAGTTCCGCCGACATGAGGAGGCAGAGGAACACATGTGGGTAGTACACAGTGCTAAGCTTTCTCCATTACACAGAAGAGCCAGATTTGCATACGTGAAAAAGAGCAAGGCAGAATTGTGCTGCGCACACAATCTGTGTGTAATTAGCGCTTGAATTAAGGCAGCAGCTCATCAAACAATCAGCACCTGGGACTGCCTTCCAGCACACTGCGCTATCTATCTATCTATCTATCTATCTATCTATCTATCTATCTATCTATCTATCTATCTATCATTATACACTGAAAGCTTTTACGGAATCAGTAACAGCATTGGGAGTAAAAAAGGCAGATTCAGACACGTGGTTATGTGGCAGTAAAAAATGAATGCACCTCAGCTCACTGCAAAATAAAATCTGGTCTCCACTGAGCAGCACAGCATTAAATAAATGTTTATGTACACCAATGAAAGCTTATTCAAAGGAGCTGTAAGAATATTAAAGACACTAACAGGTACTGCTGACTTAATTATGAGCATTCACAGGACCTTGCTGGCGCTGTAAGTTTAAGTCCGGGAAAAAGGTTTTTCCAGGAAACAGAAATCACGCCGAGTGCCTAACAGGCGAAACAGAATGGGCTCCCCGTCAGCAACTACAACGATAGGCCTTTATTTCTTTTTCCTTGACATTAAAACACATTTCTCAGCTCAGTAAATGTGTTGAGCGCAGTATTTTCGCATCAGTGTGATATTGTTAAATTAATTCTGATAGTGTGGTAATTACTGTAAACAATGAGCCAATCACCACAAGAAACAACAGCCCCAAAGGGACGGTCCAATTATTTTCAGAACAAAGAATTTCCTCCTCGCAGCTATTCCAGATCACATCTCTTTGCAGAGTAAACAGCCTTGCGATGAAGTCGGTGATGGAAGTGGATGTCAGACATCTCAAACTTCGAAAGACGAGTTCACCCGAGGTTTGCGCAGTGCGGATATCTTGTTCTTCGTAAAGCATTTAACCCCCATCAAGAGACCCGCTATAAATTTTAACGTGCATCTCAGTGCAAATACGAATTGCAAACTTTGCTTCAAGTACCTGTTAATGTATGTTTTGTAGCCTGCAGGCACTGGCTGCTCATCAAAGGTACAAGGCCTTAAGCACAGTTGTTATTGACAGATGACATATTTGAAAAAATATGACTTCAAAGGCTGGTTAGAAAGTGAGGGCTCTGAGATATATATATATATCTGTCTTTATGAAAGTTACTTTCCACTTTTTTTCCCCACGTGACTTCCGCCTGCACTCTAGAGCATTGCTGCTGCTGAGTTCTTAGAATCCACCGGAGAAGCTGTCCATATTTCTATAAAAACAATCAGACAAATTGCTAAATGTAGTGTGAAAGGGGTTGCTCACCAGACTTGCAGAGAATCAGCGGAGTCTATTTCCACTTCTGGAGCCTTTTCCTACTCTCATCAACCATGTTTCCAGATGCAGCAGGAAGCCTCTTACAGCATAATAGCTCAGATAAACTCATTACCTGGCCAGTACCAAATGGCAGAGAGACAAAGCAAGAGTCTAGCTGGTGAAGAACATGTAAAGGTCTGATATTTCCCCCAGGAAAAAAAAACAAAAACAGGTGAGTTGATCTGTATTTATCTATTGGCAAGAAACATTACTCCAAATGTACAAGGCTGTAATTTAAAATTGACAAAGAGGGAAACTGCCCCAGAATGCCCAACTATGTGGAAAAAGTTTAATTAATTATTGCAATGTTTGGGAATATGGAAATTTGCTCGGCTAAAACGCATTATCAAACGATGTGTAATGCGCCATTGCTCCACTGCCGTTATTATATTTTGTTGAACTGCTGTTGTACCATGATCTGAAAACTTTTTAACAATGTTCAAACACAGAGAAATCAGTCGTTTGCCTCAGGGTCACAGTGAGTGTCATTTGGTCAGCTGTCCCTGTAGCTTTTGGGGGAAACACCAGGTCATAAAATCGGAGAGTGAGGGATGAGTCAGCTAATGTGCCTTAACGTAACAATAACACTTTAGGGATTGCTTCTTAAGGTCAAAGGTAAAACATCTCTCATCAGAGCCGGTTCACCCTTTGGTTTCCTGAGGATGACTGGTCAGGGGAGCCAACTAGGGGGAAAGCTGCGTGTTGTTCAAGGACAGTAGACGGGATGAACTGGACTTCAGACGGACAAACTGTCTTCTATTAGATTGTAGACTGACGCGATTTAGGATAAACTTAGATAAACAAAGATCTATCTTTATCTAAATCTATCCTAAGTCGCTTAGATTCAAAGACCCAATAAAATCCTTACATGCATGTAGATGAGTGAAGAGTAGACTTGTTTGTGGGTCTGGAAAGGGTTAGATACTGCTCTCTGCAGAACTGGTCAGACACCACCCAGTGCTGTCACTTGTGATGCTCGCGGCCACTCTCCTCGATCGAGCGTCAATAAATGTTTAACACCTGAGTCCCCCGAACCTTCTCCCTTCCTTCACATCCATCACCTCGTGAGTGAACATTTCTGCTTGAGCCACGATAAATTTCCTTCGGCAACGGTGGCGGTTCAGCAATGGAGACAACAATTCCCATGATCCCACAGTGCTTCACAACAGCATCAAGCTAAACTCAAACTAAAAACCAACTTTCTATCTTTTGACTGAGGGACCTATTGAGGCAGAAATCACAAACTGTGCATTGAGGTGCAGTGTATGTGGTGCGTATTCTTCATTGTGTTTGTATTCAAAGCGGAGATAGACAGCTTTTAGCCCCCATAGAATTTCCAAGTGAAATTATTGATGGCACCACTGTCTCAAAGATAACTGGGTCATTTCTGTTTTCCTAGCAACTACTACTACTACAACTACCAGTCTGGCTGGACTGGCAGCCTTAATTGTCCCGGGAGATTGTCTTTCATGCCTGCTGGCTGACATAAAAGCATAGTGAGAGCAAGGAGAGGGAATCTAAACACCAGTGTTGTCATGATTCTATAGCCTGTACATTGTGCAGTCGATATTTACTTCATAATGAAACAACAAACCGAACAGCAAATATGAGGTTACGCCATAATCCATCACAGGAATCACTGCTTAGAGATTAGAGGGACAAACAGGCAGTTCACTGGGGATTTAAACGTATATGTTATGCTTTCAGTTTGCGCTGCTGTCACCAGGTGACCCAAAAAAAACCCATTAATTCAACAAACTTTACGTGTAAAGTGTCATCAAGAAAAGTTGTTGATTAATGAATACATATGAGATCAGTTAAACAATAATGATTCATTCCTCTACAGGTTAAAACCGATAGACAAAGCTGACATTCATTATTACTTCGTGTACACTTCAAGTCGCTGAGTGTGGACCAGGCGTCTGATCTAGAAAAGACCCAAAGAGGCCTTGAGGAAAAAGAAAGCAGCGCCACATGTTCCATCTTATTAAAACCGTCTCATGTCCAGTGTGGACCAGAACTGCTTTATTGTTACTGTGAGCTCCCCCTGCGCTCCGCGGCATGATGACCTCATGATTTATTACAGCGACGACTGAAAATATGAACACAGCCACTGAAAATAGCATTGCCGAAATGAACATTTTTCATTGCCGCTACATCAGTGGCTTCTTGACGATACGGCGCATGGACAACGGCCCGTGCATTCGGAGGCACTTTGAAGTCATTTCCTTATACATGAGGCTTCCGAACGAGAAGCATTCATAAATATAAATGCTTATTTTATCAAACTAATGCATATCAAACCAGCGTTATAGTCCGCCGTGCTCATAACAAAGAGGGCTGACTTGTTCATTTCGTTTTATGGACACTCAGTTCAACAGCTGAAATTAAAAATATCTTCACAGCAGCGGTCCATGTGTCTCTTTGCAAAACACTCCCGGCAGCAGTAAAAATCTCCTGAGAAATGCTTCTGTGAAGGTTGGATTTTATGGCGAGCCTCGTCATTCAACATTTCAAGCGATTACATGAGCCCGGCAATGAGGAAAACTACTGAAAATTGTTTTCTGTGCGGTCTGACCAGAAAGGGCCGGATGACTCATTATTAAACCATTTAGCAAGCAGCCAACAGTTGGAAACCCTGAAGAGATGAAAAAGCAGAGGTTTCGAAATAGACCACAAGGACTGATCCGGCCCTTATCTGCGAATACACTCTGTAATCTTCCAGGTACACACAAAGTACATGTGCAGTTATGTGAGAGATGTCGCAGCTTGTCCAACAGTGTTCCTCAAGCCTTAATCTTGTTTTTGTGTTGTTGGTTTTCGTAGTTTGGGGCAGTGATATTCATGCCTCTTATTCTTTGGTCCAAAGTCATATCATTACCAGCGACTAAAAATAAATACACCTTCTGATTTCTCTGTAGATGCAATTACTGGCGAGGCAGTTAAAGGACATGTTTTGCTGTCACTGTGCTAGCCATACAGCACATTGATTTCTCAATGCCGCTTTAAAGCCTCTCGTCGGCCTTTTCATATTCTCCGTGCTGCATTGGGTTATAGCTGAGAGACGGCGGCGCAGCTCCATTTGCTACTTCAGAGAGAGCTACATCAGTCTACTGCTGATGCCTCCGCGAGGATTAGAACTGAGGGAACAATTTCCCCCGAAAGGACTCGTGCTGTTTTCCCACAAGGAAGATAATGGATGCATGCAAAAACGTCAGGAATATTTCTTCCTCCTCCCGCAGACAGCTGAACTGCCTCCAAACAGCCAGGCAGCCACACAGAGTGTGCCTGTAGCCGGGGACAGGTGGCGTATCCTTTAGAGTTTGACTGCCACATCGCTGACGTGATGCACTGAGCGTAATGTTTTCTGGGTTATTTTATTTTTCCCGGGGAAGGGCAGAGTTCTCTCTCATTCCGCTCTGACTTCAGTCCCCCAAAGGGTTTCATCCCAAAAAGGCCCATACACTGACGGGAAGCGCGACTCAGGTGTTTCCAACCTTAGGCAGGAGAGGAGAACTTTAAAGTGGCTCTAATGTTTTTCTCACTGATCATCGAAAGGCTGACTTTAATGTGACGACCGTGCCTTTGTTAAGTACTAACATTTGGTTCTTCAAAGCACCCGGGCTCGTTTGGTGCTGAGCAAAAGGAAGGGGGAAATATTGGCGAGAGTGAAAAGCTAAATTCATCAGTAACATTTAAATCCCAAGAAAACGGTCGCCCTCGCCAGCTGACACCTTTATACGGCAGGGCTTTAATTCAAGATGCGCCACTTCCTACACTTTCACCCCAGCGTACCATCATCACATTCGTTTTTATGGCCCGAAACAATTATCATCAGCGCAAGAGATTATTGTCTCATCAACACTAACATCGACACTGCGTTTAACTGTCAAACATATATTCACAAGGCCATTAACTCCAGCTGTAAAAGACTAATGCTCTGTACACACACCGGCGCAAAGAGGCACACCCACTCTCTGCTTTTTAACGCTGCACATGGAACACTTGCTGTGAAACTGCGCCCACATGCTCGACCCTGACTTCCGCTCTCACTATAGACAAGCTCTGCTCCAGCTGAGATACGGGCCCGTTCCATCAGCCTCTGCACCTGTCAATAAGACGAATGGAGAAACTACACTTGAGAATGTCCAGCAAGGCGCCGACGTGATGGTTTCTCAATGAATTCATCGCGCCTGCACCTGAATCTGCTGAGATCCGTCAGTCGTAAACTTTAATGATTTAAGTAATCAATAACAGCGCTGGGCAAGTTACTTGCAATATATTACATATTACTAATTACCTTCATTTGAAGTAATATATTACATTATATTATTACTGTCTGCGTAGAGTAATACATTACTTAATACAGTAGTATTCTATTACTTCAAAAAAAGGCCAAATAATCTATGTAGAACAATTCAATAGCTGAGATCTTTAGAAATAAACGATGAGCAGGCAGACAAAGGATCACAGTCAGGAATTACTATTTTCAATTGTAGGCTCAGTCATATAAAACACAACAGACCTTCTATAATGTAGCCCATAATGACAGCACAAGACAAAAATCTCTTTATCTATGCCTAATGCATGGACATATGGGATTCAAGAAGGTAAGTTAATGTGCGCTCGGAGGATCAGGCTCATTTCAGTCACACAGACTGAAAGAACTTACAGGCTTAACACACACAGAACCTCCATGAACACGGTCATGTTGGTGTGGACGGGTTGTTCAAAAAACAACAATCAACTCTTCACTTCGGTCGGTGACGCAGATTTAACGTGTTACCTGACATAAATGTCCTATTGGATCACTGAAATATCAGTAGTGGTGCGTTATATTACCCAGTTACCGCTGATTGTAATATATGACTGTAACGCGCTGCTTTTGTAACATGTTAGCCTTCAACACTGATCAACACTATTTAAGTCAAAGTCAAATTCCGTGGTCTGGGTGAATACTCTTGTCGTTGATTGGGATTGTGGTAATAGCAACTGAGCTGGAGCTTCAGATTGTGATTGCAAAGTGCACGGAAATATAAACGAATGGTCTGTTTTTTTCTTTGGCGAGCAACCACGGTATGACACCCTCTGAGGTGTCCATAAGCAGGAATGAATGGACTCAGCCGAGGTCCTTATTTCATGATAATGGACATCTCGTCTGCCATTATCCTTTACAGACACGGGGAAACAAAAAACATCAGTGGTAAAACACCAAAAACACAGAACACCAGAGGCAAAAGAACAACACATTATAGCTCAAAAGTAAATGAATGCCTCTGAATGTGTTAAAGATGCATTTGATTAAAATGTTGCGAGCAGTCATGCACGCACAGTTAAACCCAGTAACAACCAGAGGGAATAATCTTACCTAGAGCTTTGTATACACGTTTTTCAGATCAGTGTATGTACGCTGTAACGTAATGCGCGCACACCATGCACCTAACGTGTGCACGATGTGCGCACATTCTCACTGCTTGTGCATGTTTCAGTGCCGCGTCTCTCCACTCTTCTCTGTATAATCATGCTGCAACAAACTGCAGCAGAGCGAGAGGAAAGCGGTGTCCTTGTGCAGGAAGCATCAAATTGCCAGGAGCCAAATCTATGGCTCTGCAGATGAGCCGCTAAGGACAGATGATGGTAAATTAGCTGGGGAGGAGGTAACAAATTTGGTTAATTGTTGCTCTGGCCCTCCTCAAACAGCAGTCCAATGTAGGAAAAGATTTAATGACATGAGAAGGAGAGCCAGAAATAAGCCGCGATAATAAACTGGCAGTAAATCGCAGGAGCAGTTTGGTGCCGCGGTTTCTCATTCAGGCATCTGCACTGACTTCCCTTTGGGGATAGAGGTTGGGATCTTTTGTTAAAAAAAGAAAAAAAGAGAAAAAAAAGCTATGCATAATCTCACAAATTCAGACGGAAAGACGCCGCCAAAGATGAAAGAAAAGCGCGACTGTCATAATTACTCACAGTACATGCCGGACATTTAAATAAAGACCAGATGAGGAGAGGGCAACATTTTATTAGTAGTGACAGAAAGAAAACTTTGTGGAGAAAAAGTTCATAAGAAAACAATTTCTATGCCGGTCGCGAGCATCAAGATGCTCCATCTAATCCTGCGGTTTCACCTGAGGAGGCAGCGAGGCCACAACTGCTTTGGGAAGTGAGGAAGCTGGAAAGAGCGGAGGAGTGTTGCGACCTGACTCTAATTAGTTGAAAAAGAACGTGTGGGTGTTCTGATCGGGGATTCCATGGCAGTAAATTCAGAGTTGTTAGTAGAATTTTTTTTTCGAAGCTATGCGGAAAATGAGTATGTTTGATTTTTAGGATGAGCAAAACACTGTAAAGGGAAATCTCAGCTGTTAATGTTAATGTCGGTGGCTTCTCAGGCAAATATTTGGTCATTTTGGTAATAAATGTTCTGTGGTTCCATTCCGTTTTCCTGATGCACGTCAACCGCACAAATGAATGCAAACACCGACCGGCAGTGAATTGGCTTAATTAGAGGGTGGGCTGCAACGAGCCTCCTGAGCAGTCTGAATGCCACTCTGCCACATCTGACTGAGTGTAACCGCTAATAATACACTGAACTGAGCAATAGACTCACTAGTCAAACGCGTGCATCAACAACATTTAAGCCTAATTAGGAGTCGATGGGATGTAGAGCTTAAACTTGTGCAGCTGTGTTTTCTGCTGGGAAAACACGGGGCGTGAGTCGCGTGACGCACAATGTTACAAATCTGAGAATAAATGAGGCGGCATACAACAGGGACGACTCAGCCATTAAACTTTGTGTTTTCTGTCAAGCCACAGTTTAGACAGTATGCCATTAATTTGATTTATCTGGGCCGATGTGCGGAGCAGCCAAAAATATGTGTTGTGTTCATACCCCCGTAAGAAAAACTAGCGGCGCCATGTGTTTTAATATATAAGCCGACTGTTAATCCAGGCCTGCAATTAATCACACTGAAGAAAAGAAAATATTACAGTAGTGACAGTGTAACTACAGTATCTATCACATATTGCGCCACGCTCAGACCGACATTAACCCCCCAGCAGAGCACAGCAAGGGGTTTGCATTGGTGTGGGTGCATTACTACAGCTACTGGTGCAAGGACAAAATACGAACCGATCCAGTTGGAAAGCTTTTCAGATGCCCAAATGGTGCGCGGTGGCTCCGTGCCTGAGCATTTTAAAGCAAAGCTTGGGAAATTCGATGTCTGTGAGCGTGAGTACAGAGCACGCGCTGGAAGTCATGCCACCTGACGTTCCCTCGCACTCATTTCAGCGGCCAACAAACGGGGGTGATAAGGGGGGGTGACAAATTGCCGTCCTGTCGGCGCTGCAGAACTGTAAGCATGGCTCGGAGAAATCAACAGGAAATCAGCCTGACATGATACTCGTCAAAGTTTAGTCAGATTGCATCTCACCAGTTGTCCCACCGAAATTCACGTGTGATCGAAATATTGAGGCTATGTGACACTGGCGATTTCCACGGCTATCTAAGAACATGCAGTAATCTGACTTACCCATTAAAATGCACCTCTCGTCATTTAGCCGAATCATTATTATGGTTTATTTTAAAGTGGCGTGACACAACATTAATTATATGGGGAACGAACGGCCTGTTGCGGCGGTCTACTGCCAAGGTTTCCCACACCATAAAGGAAAGCTGATGCTATGAAAGTAGAATTAATGGGGCAGAGCTATTAGAGAAGTAATGTTTGATGTGAGCACAATGGCTGCGTCCTGCAGGTCTCAGGAACTGGAAGCGGAGCAAGGAGCAGTGTCTCTGGAGCCTCAAAGGAAACAGAGCAGGCCTGTGCATATGACTCAGTGGATTAATTGTCAGGGTTATGTTCGTTAAGGCCGATCATTTTGCATCAAGAAGGAAGATGAACACTGTAGATTTTAGAGGGGGAAGTTGTTGGACTTTCATTTATTTTTTTTCATCAGACCCTGTTTTAAGTGCTCCAAGCAACACTTCTGTCCGTCACAACGTGCATTTACTCAATCAAGGCAGCAAACGCAAGTGATCTGACTGTCTTACAGGTTGTAGACAAGTTGATGTTCAGCCAGTCTAGCTTCTTTATTTGGCAGCAAGTTGATGTCGAAGTTAAACCAGGAAGCTGGATTGATAAGAACTGTTTATTTGTTTTCCCTTTAAAATAGGTTTGACAAACTGGGGATTGGTTTGAGTCTTGTTATTATCTGGCCCGTGTTTCCTTCTTCTGGGATTTCTGATTTGAAAAGAAAATATGGTGAACAGAACGCTATTCTAACCGACAGAACTCATGGCCAAAGACATGAGGAAGGGAAGAAATATATATATATATATATATATATATATACATGTGTATATATATATATATATATATATATATATATATATATATATATATATATATATACATTTATCATGTGTATGTATGTAAATGATTTATTAGGAATAGACCTTTTCTTGTATTCAAACCATTAATAATGCAATTTCCTCTGTCTTTAAGTGAAGCATCTTGCTAACTTATATATAAAAATGTATAATAATTCTAGGATCAGTGGAAATGTTAATAGTATGAGTAATGGTAACAATATTAGGGCTTAGTGACATTAGTGATAATGTGATCCTACAATGATGAATGGGTTTAATTCAATGAGCTTCATCGCTTCATTAAGAAACGTTAACATCACTCTACATCACCTGATGGACGCAGGGTCCAGCGCTGTTAGAAAATACATTTATAGAAATCAATTTAAAAAAAAGGTTTTGTGGTGCAAAATATAAAAACTGGCCAGAACTGACCTGCATACTCAAAGCAAATAGGGGGGCAGCATATTGTTAAAGCAACCACTAACTGCTGCTAATTGTAGATGCCATCAGCTGATTAGCTCAGTTAGCCATGCAGCTAGTAGCCTGGACCTTGTGAACCGGTGTAGTGTCGGCGTTTGCTCCACTGCAGGAGCTTTAGACGAGGATGAGTCAATGTAAGCCGGTTACCGTGGGATATATATCAAACATATTGCACCTTCAATTAACATCCTTCAAAAACAAAGTCTCAAAAACATTGGTACTGATTGTAAAAGTATTTCATTTTTTTCCCCACCAAAATAGCAAGACTATTTTTCACGGTCATGTATCGGCACTGGTCAAGGTTAGGGAAAGATCAGGGTCTGTTTTAGTGCAGAGGAAGTCAGCAGTGACTTGAGATATAAGATATGTGATTACACTTTAACCACAATCATGATCTTTCCTTCTATCCGTTCTCTATTTTACCTCAACGGAACGGACAGGACACAAACCCTGCAGTATGGTGTCACAGCGGGGAGCATATATCTGATCCATTCACTCAGAAACGTTTCTCTGAACATTAATCCAGGCATGGATTTGGTCTCTGGGTTGTATTATTTGCAGACATGATGGAGATTTCTGGGAAATCTGGAGAAAGCTGTGAAGTATAGTTGGTTTTATAACCACAGTCTTCCAAAAAGAGTCGACCAAAAAAAAAAAGAAAATCAAAGTTTTAAAGCAAAGCAGACGTTTCAAGGATTCCAGCGAAAATCAGATTGGGTTTACTTATGAGCTACTGACAGAGATCACCTTGAGTGCAAGTATAATCACTGAATATTAACAATTTTCTCTCTTCTCTCCCTTTTTTTTTTTTTTGGTAAATCTAGCAGGTGAACCATGATTTTAAAAAAGGGAGAAAGCTTTGATAATGATCTCATTTAGCTAGAACCATGATCACAACAACAGTGTGCCGGTCTCCAGAGAGAAACAGTGGACTGTCTTATGGAACACGTTACCCCGATCTGTTCTGAAACAAGCGAACGTGAGAGAATCTCCGTCTCGAGAGCAGCTTAGGCGGTGTTTATGAACTTTGGTCGCAGGGACATGGATGCAGTAAAAACATGAAAACAAATCAAATCCTCAAAAAAAAAGGACTGCATCGACTAAAAATTCAATGGCATAAGGGTGAAAATCGAAATTGTTAGACCTGCACTCTGGCAGGGGAGAAGCTCAGTGACCATCATCCAAATTGACGGACTGTCTTTGGAGGGTGTTCACAGACAGTCCGTCAATACAGAATGTTTTCACCGCGAGGCACGTTCAGTCATTAACAGCTAGTTTACAGCTAATTTGGATGTAAAAGCTCACGTAGATCCGGCAGGGGAATGTCATCTAACTTTTTATATCTTGACGTTATAAGCGATTTCCGATTTCATCTTGCCCCGTCTGCTTTGAGGGATGTGTTCACACATTTTGATTGAGCGGCCTAACATCGCACACGCCCGCGAGTGAACTTGCTTTGAGATGGGAACACTGTGAACGCACCGCAGGGTGGAAGTCAATACATCTGCGAGGGTATGCTTTCGATTTGATCTTGCCCCACGTGGCGAGAGCTATGATAGTCTGGCTTTATATCAGGGGCAGTGTTTCGTTGGTCGGACGGATTACTCTTTTTACTTTCTAATGCTTAATATCTAATTGATGTTGTGAAAACTTGGCAGCCGACGATTGCACAATAACTGGACTGAATCTTTTTTTTCTCTCGGAGAGAGGACTCCAGATCCTGTGATGCTGATTCTGGGCACGGCTCCTCTGCAGAGACAAAAACAAAGATCTGCTCCCTTTTTGAATAAATACCGACCGTTATCATAGAGGCTGGAATAAATCTGTCAACTGCCAATTAAGTTCACACTCGAACCATGGCGTGCCCTAACATGCGGTGATACCCTCGATGTAGAGAAACAAGGCCGCGTGCCACCAATACTTCCTCATTATGAGCCCGCAGGGAGGCTACGTCGACACTTAGGGAGATAATGTGACAGCCCAGAACAAAGAGCCAGGTAAACAAAGGCAGAGCTCGGGAAAAAAAAACAAAACACCCATGCTTTATCCCGAGGGACACTGGGGAAGGGAGGGAGAAAAAAAAAAAAGGGGATAAGCAGGCCTGCATAGAAATGGAGAGTGTTTTGATATTTTAAAACCAAAGTGAGCAGCGCACACAGACAATCAGATCTGACCATCAGCAATCCATCTCGCAAGATTTCGCCCGCAGTGGCAAGGTTGCTGTAAATCATCCTGAGTAAAGGCGCCGTCTATTGCTCGTGTTCATCCCTCATAATGTATGCTTATGTTTTGCGAGCACATGAAGCATTTAGAGGTGGTTTACGTCTTTCACGAGGCCGCGCTGTTGTCTGGGGTTTAATTGCTCGTAGGCACATGCCGTCGGCTGTGCAGCGCGGCGTCCTCCTCACACTCACGTCGGACAATTGCTCGGATGATGATTTGCATCCACTGCTGACGGTCAGTGCCATGGCTGAATAAAGGTTTGTCCTTTGCGGAGAAGGTAAGGGTGTCGAGGACAGGATGGTGAATGGGCTGTGTAAGTATTTTAGTCGCCTAACCTTAACTGCATCTCAACGTTAAAGACATTTTGAGAACGCTGGTATTGAGCCTTCTCTGGGTCTGTTATCGACATTCGGTCTGGCAGCAGCTGAGTTGTGAATGAAAGTAAAGGCATGCTCATAATGGCTGTAATGTCTGCAAAGTAGATGTCATTTTACAAGCAGGCTTCGCTGTTTGGAAGCTGTATTCAGTCTGCTCAACACCGAACAAGGGGAAACAGTATTGTATGTTAGGATTCTCCTTTTTCTTCTTCTTCTTCGCCAAAATGTATCTGGTGTCTGAAAATCCCAAAATTTAGGAATACAGCGAGTTTAGAAATGTCACCTTCCTCAGAGAAAACAATTATATATACATACACACTGTCAGATGGCGCTTTAACAGTTAACTTTAAGTGTTATCCATACATTTCAGAAACAAACTTACTTAGACACAGACAAATCTATCCATATGAGCCACAACCATTTGACCACAGAAAGATTTTCTACAATTAAATTTTTTACCTCATCTGTTTTGCTCCTTCCCCTAATAAATTTGAACAGTTTGCATGAAAATTGGCAGACAGCATATCTCGACCAATCAGATAAAAGAGCTTGTTTTTTGGGGTTTTTTGTTGCATTTTTGACACTTCTCTCCCTCCGCCTGTTTGGGTGCTAGGGCCAAGCTTTGCTGCACAGGTTTTTTTTAGTATGTTCTGCCACTCCAGTTCATGCTCCAGGTGTGTCAAGTTTATGTCTCGTATGTCCCGCATGCATTGTTATGTAATTCAGTTTTTACTCTCTGGAGTCGTGGCCCATTTAAGGCATTATAATTTAGCATTGACGGATACAAAGGCCGCGGTCTAGCACATCAAATCTACATTTCTAGACATTTTACATTGAAATGTAAAATGTCTAGAAATTTAGATTATATTAAAAAAAAGCCTTTTTATTTTGTTCAATGCAACTTAAAAAAAGCAAAGTATGCCACATAAATTTGGACTGAATGCAAAACATGATCTTTATTGTTTAGTGTTGGTCACCTAAATATTGGACAGTACAGCCAAACTTTTCATTCTCCCACCAACATTTTGACTGTTCAAACAGACAAAAAGAAATAGCCCAGTTTGGAACACGTTACGTCATGTCACTGCCTCGCATTGTGAGAGCGGTGTGTGAAAAAGCTGCGACTCCCCGGTGGCTCAGTCACTAAGTCACTTTTCTCAGGGGACGCAAAGCCCTTTCAGATCTGATGTTGTGAGTTCAATCCTGCTGAGGGCAGCAGTCAGTGGAGCGGAAGGTGGAAAAAAAATGCAGACGCGCACAGGTGCTCTCAATCTGCTGATACAAAGGCCCTGGGTTTAAATCGCAGCATGATGAAGCTTCACCTGCTTTCCAAGCCTTTTTAACCTCTCTCCTTTTCTGGCTTGTCCAGAATTCATAAACCAGTTAAAGTCAAGAGGGCCCCTCGTGAGGGTTTGGTGACCCCTCGGTGGGTTCCGGACAAAAAAGAACTCATCTTGCCAGCTTTCTTTATTCACATCGGCTGACTCGACCACCTTGGACATCTCTGTGTTTTGCTCCCTCGAAGGTAGGTTTAGTTGAGGTTAGTGGACGATGGAAATTCATGAACAGTTTTCAAGTTCTTTTGTTGCTTTTAGAGTTTTTTTTCTGTGTTTTTCACTCACACGCTACCACCGTACCTTCGTCACGTACCTGAGTGTGTTCTGTCCTCGGTTTGATCTAGGTGTTTCCAGATCAGCAGTCCTTACCCACTCGATTATCTT
Source organism: Diplodus sargus (assembly GCA_903131615.1). Classification (NCBI taxonomy): domain Eukaryota; kingdom Metazoa; phylum Chordata; class Actinopteri; order Spariformes; family Sparidae; genus Diplodus; species Diplodus sargus. The sequence continues at coordinate 1,130,476 of CAEMYA010002117.1, forward strand.
CGCCGCTAAGAAAGACTTCAACAACCGGCGTGACAAAGAAGATCAGCTTGAAGAAAGAACACTGTAAAGCACCTTGATCAATTTTGGAGAGAGATCCTCGGATGGAAGGTATTTCTGTCAGGCTTTGAGTTTATAAAACTTTTGTTGTCAAACTGTCTTGAGTGTAAAACAACACTTTCAGATACTGTTGTCAGTAATAGTCTAATGGTTATATTTTGATTCTTGGGTTCGATTCCAGGTTCGGGAGAAGATTTTTTGTCTTTTGCGAGAGATGAAAAAAAAAAAAACGATTTCAATCCGCAACCTCATTGTGACAAAACTTCTGAACTGAATCGGCAGAACGACCGCGACTTTCTAAGCGGCAGTGGCATTCTTGCGAGTTTGGGAGAAATATGCTAAAATAGAAGCAAACAAAGAAAATGGTCTGAATACAATCCAACTGTATCCACAAACTTCTTAATTAGCTGAGCTATCAGAAATGTGTTCGCTACAGCAGCTTCAACAGAGAATAATGAATGAATGAATGAATGATGTGATTGCTACACTCAGTGACAAACACAACAGCTGTATGTAAAAAAGTATGCTATATAGTCACGTCTCCCCGAGGCCACCCCTGTGAATGCAAGAACACTGCTAGAACCAAAGACCGTGAGTTCGAATCCCGCTAAGGGCAGCCCCCTGTAGAGCTGAAGGTGAATGAAATGCAGACACACGTACAGTTCCAATCTGCTAATTGACCCTGTCCTTCTGAGACGACGTGTCTCTCTTTCTCTGTCTCTGTACTTAGGTGTGAGCCACCTCACACCCTCAGGTTTCATTCGCACTTCAGAACTGCCTGTACGACACGAACACAAACGCTACACGTTATAGAAACTGTCACGTCTCCTGAACACCCTGTGCTTTTAGAACCGCATCTGTGGATCTGTGGCTATGAGGTCTGAGTGACCGTCACAGATTTGGTGCCATTAAGCCGATATGTGGAGCTGGAGCAACAGTATCAGTTTAAACACATTATACTGCTGCTGAAGCCTTTAAATGAGGGAACCTGAGAATTCAAAGGTCCTGGGTCAAGAGCTCTTCTCTTAAACTGAGGCTTTATTTTTACATAATAATTTGTATGTATATGTAATATGTAATACTGAGCAGTGTCAGTTGAAAGTATGTGGAAATGAATCCAAGAGGCACACGCCTGTGATGGAAGTGTGAATGGTGTAGTATATGCCTGCAGGATTTTCCTTTGAAATTACAATTTGTGTTAAAAAAAATTGGACTCGTGAGCTTTGATTTTGTTCAACAGAGCATTCTGCTTATTGTTACTAAACGTGGATGTTTGACCTTCAGTGTGTCGATTGTGTATGATCAGTTTTTTTCACAGAGCTTCTCTGTGTGTTCACCTTCAATGATCTATTCACTTATTGAGATTGTACAAGATCATAGACTCTGTGATCTCTGTGTGCAATGGCAATAATTGAAGTTTAGAAGCCAGTATGCAGCTTACTCGTGTGATGGTGAAACTTAAAAAACCCTCAGTTTGCGATCACTGAGACATTTTGTGTCGAGTGGTTGAACTTTTTAAAGGTGCACTATGTAGTTTCAGGGAAGACTTTTTAATCATGATCATCTGCACTGACTGATATATTTCTTTAATTCTTTATCAAACAAACTCTCTTCATGATAACAAACTGACCTTAAAGGACAACACAACTTCTTACTGTTTTACTTGGTTTATATGTGGCGGACCCTGCCACCTTTGTAGCTTCAAACAGTGTTCTAGGACCATATTTTTTCTCTGAAAACAGCTTGTTTGTCCAGTCATGGGGAAAAAAATACACAATTCTGTATGTGTATTATTACCTCATTAATATTGTAAATACTAAAATACTGAGTTTGAATTCCTTCTCCAAACAATGCAGTGCACCTTCAGGGTAAAACATTTGGTGTGTTCGCAAAGTTTGGATTTCTTATTGAAAGATAAAGTAATAGATGTCGTTTCAAGCATGTTTAACCATGAACTTTTGTGTGGAGAGTCCATAATAGACACAAATTGTTATTGCAACTATTTTTTTCTGTCTGTCCGAGTGTTTTTCTGTCTGAAAAGCATGTCCAAGGTTGTCTTGGGCACAACACAAATCTTCCATCTCAGTTTTCTTCTAATGACACTGCTTTAAAACTTAAATTTGAAAAGAAAATGAAGTACAACTTGCGTTCAAGGGTTTTCGCAAACAAATCAAACAGCACGCCGTCAGCTGGAAGGTTAAAGCCACCGTTTGTTACTTTCTCAATGACAGCAGCATCAGCAGTCGCAGAAGAAACTGTTTTGACTCGCTAATTATTACCAAGGTTTTTTTTAAAATAAGTATATACACAAAGCAACGGAAACACTGACAGAAGATAATTTGGAGTCATGTGCCACTGCTGAAACTCTCATCATTTCATTAAACAAAGTGTTCACGAGGTGATGATAATCACTTGACCAATTAAGTTAATTAGGAGAATAGTTGTGGTGGCAGCCGGAGTGTCTGTGCAGTTATCCATGATGGGGGCACGGCAGCAGAGGACTGGCTCCTGAGAACCAGCGGAGTCTCGTTACTGCTCGAGTCGAGGCTTTCGTCTTTAATTTGTACTCTTTTGCCAAATGCTAATTCGTGAAGATATCCAGGAAGCCCCAGGCACAAATACAAGGAAACATATGGTAGCGAGGAAAATGCTCCGGAAAAATCATGTGGACCGCCAGTCTAATTTAACTTTCTTTTCTCTCCCCTCAACTTGCTTTGACTGTGTAACCATTGTCATTCACTGCCAAAGCTTTTCATAAAAACCCCTATTTAAATTATGGCTCTCGGTTTATCTGCTTCCTGCAAATAGCCGGGTGCTCCGTGGTTGCATTTCCGCCCATCCCGGAGTGTTGAGATGTGAGAGCTGAGTCAGTCAAGAGAAAATGGCAGAAGAAAAATAAAGTGTTGCTCGGAATAAATGGGATTTTGATTCTGAATAACTTCTCAAGCGGCTCTTGCTGCCAGCTCTCAGCACTGTTGTCAAGACAGTCCGCGGCGACCACAGCTGATTATTAATATGATAATTTCCCTTCCACGCATCATTAAGTGTTTCTGCTCAGCTTTTCCACATTTATTGCTGCTTCCTAATCCTTAACTTTCTTAAGGCAGGTCAAAAATGAAATAATGTGCACTACACAGCTCGGTAATAAGATGGTTACGCTGCATTAAAAAAAACAAAAAAAAAACTGCTTTGCTTGGTATTTGTCCTTCAGTACTTCAAGAGAGCGTCTGCTGAGAGGTGCGGTTAAAACAAGCAATGCAATGAAATCTAATCTTTCAGTACACCGGAGGGTAGATCAGCCGAGCTCTGCTGCAGCGTGTTGCTATATATTTAACACAAAGATTATCCAAAACAAAGGGGGCTGCTCAGGCCCAGTGTCTTTCATCCAGGTGCAGACATGCTGCCATAGAGCTGCTGGAGAGGCTTGAAACAGGGCTCTTGTATAAAGAGACACAGAATCTACACTTAAAGGGCTAGATCATCCAAATTAAAAAAGGCGTTTAGAGGACGACCAAAAAGTAGAAAAGGCATGAAAAAAGATGTTCTCTACCTATAACGGTAATGAGCCATGCAGATGGTGGCTTTATAGGATTTTGAGATATATTAAGACAGCCCAAAACAACATCTGTGGGGCTGGAAGAAACTCAACAGTCAACAGTTGTGTGTGTGTTTTTTTTTTTTTTAACATGTCCAAAATTGAACCCAACCAACTCACCAGTATACATGTTGGTAAACTACATTTCTGGGGTAAAGGTTCCTTGGTTATGGTGAGGAAAACATCATGTTTTGGCGCAAAATACCTGTTTTGTTTTACACGAACCAAGCTAGAGATGGCCCGACTTCCCTTCAAAAATATGTGTTTTTGTTGCCACAATCATCTCCTTAAAAATATCCTGTGGTGTCACACTTACAAATGTTGAAACGCAGACTCCAACATTGGGCAATGGCTTGGCAGGGTTATGGTTCGGGTCCAATCTAATGTAAACATGATATGACATGCAATGTCAATATGGTCTGTAGCCTTTATGTGAACATATGAGTGGTGCACATTAATGTTACATGCCAACATTTTATCCTGGTGACTGGCTTAATAACTTTGTTTATTATTGTAAATATGACAAAGAAGCTCCCCTTACTAACAAAGCACTCATTGTAATGCAAACCACGATCAATTCCCTAAACCTTGCAAACTTATATTTCTGCAAACATTGCATACGTTGAAACTTCACGAATGGTATGTATTATTTTCAGATATTACCCTGTGACAACTGGTAAGGTTTAGACATAAAAAACACTCGGTTAGGGTTTGGAAAAGATCATGTTTTGGCTTTAAGTACCTGGTTCTGTCGCCACAAAAATTGCTGGAATTGTCCCAACATCATATTCGAAATATACAGTGGTTTCATGCTTATGGATGACAAAACACCTTGGCTCGGCAGCCAGGTCACCTATATCTGTCATGCCACCACCGTCCTCTCCTGCCCCTGACATGAAAGTGAGCTCACATATTGTACATGCAGGGTATAAAATTAGATTTTTGACCTACCTGCCAGTGACAGGTAGTTAGAAATTTTACTGGCCAGAATATGTTTTGACAGGCCACTGAACTGTTTACAATCATGACCTTAGCTAACAGATTTCCTGTAGGAAACACTGCCCACTGACTGTTTTTAGTAGGGAATTATACAAATGAAGGTTTCAGATACTATTAGAATAATCATAACTTTAATTTTCAGTATCTCATAACTCATATATGCCTGCACCGTTGCCATAGTTGAGATGGATCCTCCCGCTGCCGTGGAAATCTTTGTTGCATTTATGTGAGCGTTTGATCTCTCGTGGTCTCTCACAGATTCCAGTTTCGTTGTGCTAGTTCCGACGACTAACAAGCACGAATTGTTGGCCGAGTACCGTCGACAGATGTTACACTTCATGGTATTAGCATTGCTGTTGTACACCAACCACTCTCTCCTCACCCCCATACCATTGAACCGCCACATTTCATTACATTTTCTTTTTGGTTGTATTCTGTTTTACTGTTTGGCATTCATGTTGAATGTTACATAGCAAAGTCGGCACATTTCAGCAGCCTGCCAATGGCGTGTGACCTATTTATTGTACTCGTCAAAACATATTTTTACACGCATTCGGCGAGTGGCGGGTGCCAGTTTTAAACCCTGTGTACATGTGATCTGAACATGATGTGACATGTGTTGTAGAACTTTTGATGCGATACATATATCAATGCCTAAACAAACTGCAACAAAAGAATTGTCAAATCAGAAAACAGATTTATTTTCAACAGCGACGTGTAGCAGTTTGGGAATGTTGTCGTCCTGCCAGTGCAACTTTCAGACCACAAACATTGCAGGTTTTTTTTCGCAGCGGGGGTCGACAAATGACATTTCATTTGTTTTCTTCAGCTGTGTATCTGGCCGTAAGCATGAAAAACCTCTGCATCAGTTGTTCGATCGAAGCCTTTGTACAGTAAGATCGGAGCTTCAAACAGCGAGCGAAGTGCAATCTGAACCTCTGAAAGCAAACACACTGACATTTTTAAGGCTTCTACCCTATAGACTGTTACCTTAACATATGTGCAGCTCCCGCCATTAACACTACATGTTTCTCAACTCGCCTAAAGAGTGAACGCTGTCTACTTCAACTCTTGCGTTCAAAAGGAGGAGTGGGATTGGAGACCAGATAGGAGACTTAGGAAAATCAATTGCACTGGTGAAAAGAAAGCAATCTGTCAGTCCACATAACTACAGCGCAGTGATTTTAACACATCCAGTCAGGCAGAGCGTGTTTGAAGAGTGGCTTTGCTTGCTTTGCTATTGAACTGCACTGGCCTATCAGCGAATCTCTCCATCACCGAGGTTCTTCAAACAAGAGTTTCTATCGCGGCCCCACTCGTCCAAACACGCATCAGCGGCATTTTTGTATTACTAATCCAAATGCAGTGGAGTCAATGCAGCGAGTAGCTGATGGATGAAAACTCCACACTGTTAATCAAATTAAACGTGGTTATAAGGCGAGGAGCAGGACGCCACAAGTCGCAACAAATACGGAGAGGGAGTGAGAAAAGACAAACCTTCCTCAGTTCTTTGTGTCCTCTGCGTGCTGACTGCTTCAGATCACTCAGCTCATGACAGGTTTCTTTCAAACGCTTGAGTATTCGCAAGTGAGCGTCCTTCTTTTTGCAAGATTGTGTGTGTTCATTTAACCGTATCTGCACGCAGTCTGAGGCTCCAGCGGGCACAATGGAGACTGCAGGGACGGTCGGTTTGTAAGGCAGACAACATGGCTGTGTGAGCGTGTAATGGCTGCTTTTATTTTGTCATATCTTTTCATTTGTGTGCTATGAAAAACAGGTCTGTTTCAATTGCATTTCTATACCCGGAGCTAAAGAGGCGTGTTTGAAGTGACAGCCTCACGGTAGAAGAGGACCGCTTATGATAAAAGGTGGCTTTTTAAGATTTTCACAACAAAAAAAAATGATTGTCTGCAATGTTCAGTGACGGGTTGTCAGTGTGTGTAATACACCTGGAGCTTCATTTAGCCATCTGCTAGGTGTTTCCAGCGGCATGAATCACTGCTCGCCAGTTTCTAAAGCTGAGTTGTACCCAGGTGAAGAGCATCGTGTCCGCTGTGATTTTTCTTCTTCTTTTCTATTTATCTACCACTTAACATCGAGTATTTATCAAATCAACGAAATTAGATTTTTTTTTTCAAAGATCTGGTGCACTAATAATGCAGCACTTTACATAACATTTGTACATGTTAAACTGCCCACACACACTCTTCCAAACCCAAACCCATGCTCCTTGATAAAATGATTAGTTATTCTCCTTTTAGTCATCGCAGTGCAAAACCAAGACTGTTTTTTTTGTGTTATTCTGTTTTGTTATTTCTACTTTCACACAGAGAGTTAATAGCAAAATGAGGGCATCAACTCAGCTAATTTGTGAAATGGACATCACTTCTCAGCTATGGTGGACCTGTTGAATGTTTATGTCTGTCGTCTCTCCCTGTATCATGGAGCCTGTCCTCCTCAGAAAAACGGCCATACAGGCAAAAAATAAAAGCATCATCTAACACCTGTATTTATGCTTGTTGTTAGGCGGAAACCTCGAGCTCCTGTATTATAAGTATTATAGTTAATCAAGTCCAAACCATTATGTTTTCCTAAACCTAACCAAGTATTTTTTCTGAAAATTTAACCAAAATGCTACCATGTGACGATGGTGTGTTTGGCATTTATTATTTAACATTTCTGTGTTGTTTATTGGTCAGGTCCCTGATGTGTTAGGGACTTTTTGCAACCCAAGCCTTTGTCTGATGTTTGAGCGAGGGGAGTCAGATAGTTGCTTGTGGAGTGAAAACTTTGTCAGAGGTAACTTTGTGACGTTGTGGCTACGTTTAAGCCGTTCCCTTACCTTGGAGCATTGCAATTACATTTTTTTCTTTACTTTGCATAACTGAACAACAATATGCAGCAACGACGACTAATTAACTTTCCCCCATTTCACCCACTCTGCATTTCATTCGAGCTCTCCAACTGAATGTCGCGTTCCTTAGAATCGAGTCATGGCACACAACCTATTAACAAAACTCCATTTGCTGAAAACTCAGGAAAAAAGCGTTTAAAGCTTGACTTATGGTCCATTATTTCGAGAGATGTTTGGAAAAAAAAAACTGTGGCCCTCCCAACATTGCTGTCCGCCAAGGTGAAGGGCAAGGGTTATTATAATTCGGGTCCCAACACGACTCTCATTCACCACTCAATTTTATGTAAAAGAAAAAAATATGACACTCTCTGAGGGGAAAGCAGATTGTTATTTATCAGTGCAGTGAATAGAGTCAGAGCAGAAACAGGGTCACGTTGAGCCAGAACGGAGGAAAATAACAAATAAACACGGCCTTGTGAGCAAGGCTGACAAAGATACCAAGTGCACCGGCGGACCAGACCACCAAACCACTTAACAGTAACCTTGGGAGAATACGAATATTTGCCACTGAAGCATAATATCAGCTGAAATGATAGGGCCCTTCAGGTTGGTCCTTTTTTTATTAGCAGGTCATCCAGGAGGCACTGTTTTCAAGTGAGGCTCTTTATCAAAATCTAATTTAAAAAACAAAACAAAATGTAATTAAGCTGACACTGTGCTTACATGGTGCTTCTTCTGGAATTAATTTGTCTTTAATCAATTGACCACGCAGGAAATACGCCACTAGAAGAAGAGACGGAGATGGGGAGGATTAGTCAGCGACCTTCAGCTCACTTTAGCAGGTCAATTTTTTATTCCTATTTTTTTTTTCCTGTCCGGTGTGCAAAGTGCTGTAAGTGCCAGACTGTGGCTTCTTCTGGTGTCAGTCGGCAGAGTAAGAGAGAATAGTGCCGTGTGACAAAAGCTTCATCCAGGTTACAAAATAATGGCGCCTCAGCAGCTGAATGGATTCATTGTTAGTGTGAATGATGTCACTTACTGTACTCGCTATAAATACTGAATGCACAGATGCTGCCAGAGCATTGCAACAGCTGGCGACGCAGCAACCGGCACAGCCAGCTTCACTGTCTCCGTGCAGTTAAAAAGCTTTGAGAGCGTTACATTACTGCCACCATTTGGACGCTGCATAAAATGGTCAGTAAGTGTTTAATTCCAGCTCGGCTCCAAACTCAGCCGTGCAGCTTCGGTAAAGTAAACTGTCTTTTTATTGCAAGAAGGTGCAAAGTTACTGCGGCTGGACACTCTGCAATTTCCTACCTTGTTATCCCCGTAAAATTAATATCCAAAAATGACATGAGGCTGAGTGTTAAAGCTCATGGGTCTACCTTTATCCGCTCCCCTGATCTCCGTGCTGCCTTTTATTCCATATCCAGTATTAGTGGTCGGCTCTTTTAACAGCCTTTGCATGACTAACTCCCCTAATTACTGCCACTGTCACTTGTTCCCCAGTTCATTCGGCTGAATAAGAATCCAGCCTGCTGCTACCACGTTATCACTGTGCTCCGGCTCACCCTTGGATACCATCTTTGCATCTTTCACACTGCCGCGTCATCCTTATGCAAACATTTGTCTGAGTAATGCATTTTGATAATAATATATCTTTTGCCAGCTCTCCCACAGGTTTCGTATAAGATAGACTGTTTCCAGCTTCTCTGTTTCCAATCTTAAATGTTTTATTTTGTACTCCAGACTCTGGAATCTCTTCAATCTTGAGTGGCAGCCCGGTATTTGACTCTGTCCTGTTTTCTGCTCTTGGCTTCTGCTGCCTTATTCCTGATCAGACCCGATATCGCGGACAGATTGGAAAAGAAGGCAGTCTTTACCTCCGCTATCTGTCAGCTTAATCCCCAGGGAACATAACTTCATTTTCTCTCAACACTGTTTTGTTAGCCACCCTTGACTCCTTCACCCAAACGCTCTTGGTGTTTCATCACTCCTTAATCATTAAAAGTTTTTCTCAAATCCTTTTCCCCCTCCTTTCAAATCCTTCCACCCCTGATAGTGGAGGCTTTTCATCTCACTCATCCAACAATGAGATTATTGCCATATTTTTCTTCTCAAATAAAGAAGCACCTCAATCCCAGTCAATTGGTGTCGGTACCTGTGGTGTTTTTTCTATTTGCCCCTTTATACAAAGAGCATATTGTTAAAATGTCATCAGGAGTGGTCACAAAGCCCCGGGGGCATAGGAGAGAAAAATATAGTGTGTGGATAAAACACCTCCCACCGTCACATATCAATAACACTCCAAAGAGTGAAATGACAGTCCAAAAGTCAGCTATTTACTCCTAACATTTCTTTATGTATGTGGGTGAAACCAAGAGGAAGACATATTTTGCCGTCTACATCTGTCAGGCTTGCGGATGCTTCATTACAAGGCATGTGCTCCAATTATCACCAAATTAAGCAACAAAATATAGAAGCGTTTGATGTGCCGATGCCCCTTTCGGCAGGATGACATCATTTGCGAGTGTCTTCCAAAACAGTTACACTGCTGGGAAAATGATTGTTTCGTGATCTGACGCCCAAACAGTACGCCAAAATGATGCTTCCTCCAAAAAGTACAGGCAACTGGCGGAGCAATTTTTCCAGTGGATAAATGAAGCTCAGTGAAAGTTCAGTCAGGAAGATTTTTGGGGGGGGAATTTTTTATGCATGCCCTCCAAGTCACTGGCATAGTCCCCCGCTATGCCCAGTCTCCACAGGCTGATTCTCTTCTCTGTCCAAAACCGTACCTGGCACACTCTCCCTCAGCCAATCACTTGCAAGCTGCCAAATTTTAAGTGTTCTCTCTGCCTCATAGAGCCATTTCAAGGGAGGGTGTGGATGGCCAAGGATAAAATATGGAATGCGAGTTGGTGAAAAGAATATTTTCCTCCTCTTTAATTATTATTATTATTATTTTTTTTGGTCAATACTATTACTTTTTTAAATTTGAATACATCCAACGAAGTGTACTTGGACCTCATTGTACGCTTACTGAAAAAAATGTCCAACACTTTCTATGAAGCCAAAGCCTACAATGCATCAGGACATATCAGGAACATACCTATAATGCATTATAATGCGCCTATAGTGTTGTATTATCTTTTTTTTAATTTACTATATAGTGTATAGTGTATAGTGACTTAAGCCTGTATGTATTACAACTTTATGTCACGCAGGGATTTCATCTGATCACGACCAAAAGCCGACTTCAAAGATGTCCGATAGAGGAAACACAAGAATGCCACTTATTTCAGAAATGCTCTGGAGGAGCATTTGGTTTATGTGGCTGCATCGTATAAAGAGTGGAAGTCCAGTACGAATCCCTCTCCTTCTCAAACAACTGCTCGCTCAAATTACCACCTGCTACCACCTGTCCATGTGAGATTAGTGTGTCTCTATCTTGGGATGTATCGGGGTAAATGCTATTTGTTGCGCTCATGACTAGTGGTGAGCTTGCTATGTGCCTGGCCCTGTGGACTGTCAGCTCAGCTAACCAGTCGGAGTAAGCATTTGTGACTTTAAATTAGCCTTGAAGTCTTTTTGTGGCTCGCGTCCCACATGCCACACACAGGCACTGATTGCACTGTTCCGCATTGCGATTCACAAACAAGAGGTCACACTCAGGTGGGTTTTGAGCAGACTGGAGCTTTTGAAAGCCTACATCAGGAAAAGGTAATATCCTGTCATATGCTCATAGAGTCTGACGCTTTACCGGTTTTGCTTATGGTAAATTCGTTCAGTCTTTGTAGTCAAACAAGGAAAAAAGAAACGTCACCATGATGAACAATGGTCTCTCTTCTCAATCTTTTTTGAGAACTGGACCCGTTGGGATGAGCAGACATGCCTCAAGGACCCAGCTCCACATTTGTGACCTTGCCTGTAGATGAAAAGTACATCTACAAAGCCACATTCAAGTCACTTTGCCTGTTGAATAATCTGGAATATAAACTTAAGAAGCCGACCGGTTGTGGTTCTTCAATGAGAGGTTTTCAAGCAGGAACAATTTGTGGATTCAGTCACAGAGGTCTGCGAATTCCGAGGGCTGTCCAAACCCAGGATTCATCTGGTCCACAAGGGGCCCCCCCAAGCAGACTTTTTCCAAAGCGTCAGTTTGGAGCGCAGACATCACCAGACTTCACTGATTTGATTACCCACAATTCATTCAGTGTACATTTTAAAAGTTGACTTTTTACGTCAGAATGAAAAAGTAAAGCAGACGATTTAATGTAAGTTGTGCAAACTAAAAAGTTCTAATAACTTAAACATATAAGTCTACTTTGACCTTAACATACGCTCAGTTTGAACTCATCTGTGGTTTTGCAGAAACGTTTAGCTAACATTTATTCTGGTTTAAATCTGAATGTCCAGCCTCTGGACTTTCAACACAATCAAATGTGTCTTTTACCTGTGAACATGGTTCATTGTTCAGTGATTTTGTAAGATGGGAAAGACTTTCTCACTCACTTGAATGATGTGAGGGTGATTCACAGATTACATCATACAGCTATTTTCAACAGCTGAGTCTTCATGACAAGTAAACTGAACTTCACGTGTTACATAGGTGGAGTGCACCCAGCAACTAGGCGTTAACACATGGCAACTCGAAAAGATTTGCATTCTGATGGCTCATGGCAGCATATGTTCGGTGAGATATGTCATCATACTGGCTGTCGGAAAATAGTCCTCTTAAAGTGTCAATCAAATTACATCACAAACACCTTTGTGAAAGTGTAGGAGATGATGCAAATAAACTGGGACCTGTCAGATACCCATGTTCTATTTCTGTCAGTCATCCATCCGTCTTTACTCTACAATGATCAGACAGTTTCAAGATAAGCTTTTTTTTTTCACCCTTCCATTTTCAAACAAGCAGCAGCAGCAGCAGCAGCAGCTGTTGAGCCTCTGGAGCATCCACCCAGCTTAACTCACAAATTTCTCATTTGATTGAAAATGGGCGAGAAAAATATATCAGAAAGCTTGATGCAGGGCTCAGGCCACTGTCCAGCCTGATCCGTGACAGAGTACGTAAGTCGCTCAAACGTCTCTGCCCTCCAAACAAGTTCACTATACAGGGGCAGAGGGTGCAGTCGCTCCAGGATGGCGCTTTGAAGAGAGAATGGAGCGGGCTCGCTTAAGACTTGAAACCCTCCCGGGGATCTTCCACCATTTCCTCTCAGCGCAGGGAATGAAACCTAAATGCTGTCATTTGCATATATTTCTTGTGGAGAGTGAAGAGAAAAGCGGGAAACACTTTGGGGAGCATTTTAAATTAGGAATGTGTTTATTTCCTGGACTAGCCTGTTTAACATTAAACGAAATCCAATCTCTGTTTAGACAGCAGCAAATTAGGCACAATTAATTATTTTTTGTTGTCCTGGGTATTGGGATTAGTCCAAGCTGTTTGTATCTATCCCTCTTCACTGATGCTCTAAAGTCTTCCAAAAAAAGGAGGCTGAAATGTTAATGTGAGCGCGAACAGATTTACTGTATGCTGGTTGGGGATTAAACATGTACGGCACGGCTAGGCCCCAGAAATGACGAGCAGTTCATACTCAAAAAGTCTTGCACACACCCAGAGTTCATTATCTCATCGAGGTGCTTTCCTTGGGAAGCACAGCTGTGTTTTCACCGCAGTACACTGCTGTTTCCTTCATTATCTGGCTCCTACCTCTAAGAGAGGAGCTTGGGCTTGCTCTGAGGCAGTTGTTAACTTTTATTCCCTCACACACACAATTGGCATCAATTATTTAAAGATTTGGTAGTTAGTGCACATGTATCTTTGCTGGCTTAGCACTTCTCTGAGCCCCATCAGAATGTTATCATTTATTACTGTAAAGGGATTGGAGGTTTGCCACCTACAGTAAAACAGACCTGATGTATATGCCAGTATTACAACGATATGTATTCCCTTGCATGCATCGCAAGTAAGATTTTTATTTCACAGGTTTTACGATGGATGGATCACTTTTAAATTGGTAGAGGTATCCAATGTTCCCCACAGAAAAGGAAAAAGTATTGGTCAATGTGAAAAAGACCCCCCAAAAAACCCTGGGCCCAATGTTTACATGTTTTTTGTTTGTGGCTGTTGTTAATAAATGGTTTTGGAAATGGTCCAGCAGATCACCTCCAGCAGACGCCACACAGATTGCTCTGAACGCAAACTAATCCTTATGGGCATCTTCAACCACAAAAGAATGTGCACACAGTGCTTGTTTTTGCCACCGACGAGCTCAGATTGTTCTGACGACATTATGGATTCACCCGCTGCTGCGTCGCTCTCGCCAAATTCACAGGAGTCCATTTGCAGGAACAGTAATTTTATCATCGTGAAAAAATTCAGTCTTGACAGAAACAAAAGAAAACTTGAAAGGAAGCTGCTCGCCCTCCAAGGGCTGCGACGAGCTGAGACGGGAGGTTTGTTGCGATTTGCTGTGGACATCCCTTCGGATCACCATCGGTTCGTCTCTACAACTGGCTGAGTATACCAGGCGTAGTGTTACGTTTCCTTTGAGTATCTCTTTCTTTTGCTAAATAAGGTTGGTGAAGGCGTTGTACTCGCTCCCTCTCCCGACATTTGTGCAATTAGCTACGGCCGCTAGCGGTTAGCATTGCCCGCTTGACCTAGCCTCTGTGTCATCGGTACACCGCCGGTTGTACCCGCTTTCCGTTGTAGTCTTATATGTTGGTGAAGCCAGTGTTCTCGCTCCCTCTCCCGACATCTGTACTACCGTTACATCTGTGAGTAATTTGTACAAGAACTTGTACCCGCTTTTCGTTGTAGTTTCCCGTGTTGGTGAAGGCAGTGTGTGCGCTCCCGCTCCCATCATAGTTGCATATTACTATTCTTTTTCTGTAACAGCTGCATCCGCTTCTGGCAGTTTTACCGGCGTTTTCGCTCGGCCTACTTTAGTTTGTTTTTGCGCAGCAAGCTGACCCTTGCTGGTGAAGGCAGTGCTCTCGCTCCCGCTCCCAGCATAGGCGGGTGCTGTTGCCCTTGTAGTTAGCAGACGTGCTAGCCACTAAGACTAACTGTGTTTGTTGTGCGACACCTGCTGGTGAAGGCAGTGCGTCCGCTCCCTCTCCCAGCATCTGTTGTCTTTCTAAGTTGGTTTATAATATATATACCGGTGTGTATATATAATAAATTATATATATTATACCGGTTGTCACCATGCTCGGTGACCACTCTTGCTCGGCCTGTCTGGCCTGAAGATGGCCATGATATGTGCCCTCCGTGCCTTGGCCTCGAACACCTGAGGGGGGGGCTTTCGGAGGACCCATGCATGAACTGCAGCTTCATGCCCCGGGCAGTGTGGGTTGCCAGACTGGCTGAGGCCGAACACCTGCTGGGCCATGTTCCGGAGCCAGACCAGTTGACCCCAGCCCAGCGACTGCCTCCAGGACAGCCTAGCCGATCTAAATGATCTAGATGAGGCTCTGAGGCTGGATGCCCGGTGTCCGCGCCCCCAGTGTCGGGCTACGGACGACCTGCTCTGTAAAGCCTATGATGCAGCAGCACGCATGGGACGCATTGGAAATTCCCTCTCGCATCTGGCTGGCACAGTCACATCTCACCGAGGCATGTCGGAGAACCCTCCGCAGCGTCCCAGTGGAGCCCGGTGAGATTTTTGGGTCAGCTGCTGTAGAGGTGCTTGAGCACACAGTACAGGCCAGGCAGACTCGACAGCAGCTCTCTGGGCTCAACAGGAGTATGCCTCCTCCCAGCAGGCCCGGGGGCTCTTCAGTTCCCTCAAGGCGCCGCTCTCGGCCACAGACTCTCCCCAGCGGCCACCGTGTTCACCAGGTGTGTGTCTCAGGTGACCAGGGATACAGCGAATCTCCTCTCACATGTGGCCCAGCTCGGTCTCAGAGTGAATTTCACAAAGAGCTGCCTGGTCCCCTCACAGAATACACTCTTTCTCGGGGTGACTCTGGATGCAGTTGCCATGAAGGCCTGTCCATCACCTCGGCGACGACATCCTCCGCCCCCTTCTCCTCTTCCAGGAGGGCCCCAGCTTGCGCTACGTCCAGTATATGCGCCTCCACAGGCTGCTATTGGTAGCCCCCTTCTGGCCAGGGAGGACATTGTTCCCCCTGCTGCACAGGCTCTGCCGCGGCTCACCGTGGCGTCTCCCAGACAGGATGGATCTCCTGTCTCAGCTAGGGGGCCAGGTCTGGCATCCCGACCCTCATCGCCTGCAGCTCTGGGTTTGGCCACTGCAGGGCCCGACCCGCTGGTGAGAGAATGTTCAGACACGGTCCAACATACTATACTGAACGCTAGGGCACCTTCTACCCGGATGCAGTATGAAAACAGGTTGCAACTGTTCTCTGTCTGGTGCTCAGACAGGGGTGAGGACCCAGTGCACTGTACAATTCCAAAAAGAGTTCCTACAGTCACTCCTGACGGTCCCCCGCTACTCTGAGGGTGTATGTGGCGGCCATTTCCTCTCAACACGCTCAAGTTGACGACAACACTGTGGGGTGCCATAGACTTGTGTCCCTCTTTCTGAAGGGAACCCTGAGGTTACAACCCCCAAAGGCACAGAGAATCCCAGCATGGGATCTGCCACTGGTGCTGGATGCTCTGTGTCTGCCTACTTTTGAGCCCCTGGCGCAGGCAGAGTTGAAGTGGGTGTCTGCTAAGACCGCCTTTCTCCTTGCCATCACTTTAGCAAAGCGTGTTGGGGAGCTACATGCTCTCTCAGTGAGTGACTCATGCCTGAGGTGGAACTCAGATGGCTCAGGGGTCACTCTGTGGCCGAATACAGCTTTCCTTCCTAAGGTTCTGTCACTGTTGAACATTAACCGACCTATCCACCTGGCGCAGTTTATTCCCCCCGCAGGGGAGAAAAGGTTAGGACTGCTGTGCCCCGTGCGGGCTTTAAGAGCCTATATAACCCTGACCACAAACATGAGACGTCAGAACAGCTGTTCCTCTGTTATGGTGGCTCTAAGAGAGGCCGCGCCCTCTCCAAACAACGACTGTAGCATTGGATTGTGGATGTCATCACCCAGGCATATAAACACAGTGGTCGCCCCCTGCCATCCGGGGTGAGGTGCCACTCTACTAGGGCTGTCTCCACATCATGGGCGGCTCTGCGTGGTGTGCCCCTGGGGGACATATGTGATGCGGCATCGTGGGCATCACCAACTACCTTCTCCAGATTCTACCGGGTGAATGTGGCCACTCCTCACCCACTGGGTGTGGCCCTGTTGCCCACCTCTACTGCTTCCTCTCACTGAGGTATGTATTGGCATTCCTCGTGACCTTGTTGTTATGGGTCATCCAGTGCCAAAGCACCGCCTCTGGCGGTCAGTAAGGATGAAATAGAACGAAAGTTACTACGGTTCTATAAATCCTGGATGACCGCCAGAGTGTTCCGTCACTCAGAATCCTCGTGGGAAGATTCTGCAGGAACAGATCCTCTGACGTCACCGGAAGATATAGGCTTGCCGGTATCGTCAGGGGTCACGGGTGACTTTGTTGGTATAAACACTCGACCTGTGCATGCGCGAGATGGAGACATTCAGTGCTAAAGCGCCGCCTCTGGCGGTCATCCAGGATTCATAGAACCGTAGATACATACGTAACTTTCATTTTTGAGCCTAGGTGAGGCAATCTGTCACACATTGTCCTCCTGTGGATCAGCAGCTTTTCTCCCACCATCTGGCACGTGACTGGGCTGGTAAATATTCTGATTAAGAATTTAATTACTACCAAACCGGAGTTGGTGATTGTTGAAACAGATGAACCAAGATGTTTTTGTCTTCTTTTTTTCTTCCTCTTTTTCTAAATGGAGTCTGGTGGTTTTGGCGAGAGAGGCATAGCAACTGTTCCTGTCTTAAAAAAATTATGTTATCCATTGACTAAAAGGTCTTTCTCTGAAAGAATCCTTCTCTAATGATGTCTGACAGTTAGAATAACAATCTGAGTTGTCAGTGGCAAAAACAAGCCTTTTAGTGGACATATTTCAGTGACTGAAGTTGCCCACCAGAATTACGTTGCAGCCATTGCAGCTCATGTAGCGGCTGCCAGCTGACATGATCTGCTAGATTCCGAAACCTTTTATGATTATTATCATAAAAAAACATTTACACGTGACCTGAACGCTGGATGAAGAAACTCAGCTGGCATTGCAGCATTTAAAAGGCTTACCGTCCTTCTTTGAATCTGACTGAATCCAGCATATACAAAATAAAAAAACATGAAAAAAACTGTTTCTTCCCTCATAAGATGTAACTCATCTTTTGAGAGGACTCACAAGCTCCTTTTTCATTCACTCTCTGATACACACCTGTCGCAACTTGTTTAGAGCAGCTCAACCCACAGCAGCAGGATCACTCGTTCTGCATTTACCACACATATTCCACAAAGATCTCTAAGCCCACATTCCCTTTCAAACAGACATCTCTTGTTATTGCAGCGCTGACTGAGGTAAACCTTGCATGCCATACCTTCAACTTGTATTAGATACATTTGCTGTGATTTCCACTTCCAGTTATTAATCACAGACACAGATTATAGAGGGTTGTTTTTTTTAAAAGCGCTGAGCTCTCTTTGAACCATGTTCATCACATATGTACATACCCAAGTACAGCTCAGCAGATCAGCAGCTTTTGGCAGCTGCTTATATGTTCAAATGTGACCGAAATGGATATCAAGTTGAGTTGTTAACATCACAAAGCAAAAACAGGATGCATGTTCTGTTGCCTTTCGAGAGCAGATAGGAAAAAAGCGAAGATGTACGTCACCAGTGAAGGCATTGCAACCTTGATTTGTATTCTGAGGCACAATGTTTGGCTCAATACATATTTGCTATTGCAGATTAATTGCATCATTTCTAAGGGACAAGGTCATTTAATCTGCAGTGATTTCCAGATACACCCTGGCCAGGATAAAAGTTGGCATTGAAGGTGTCTGCAAACCACGGGTGTGTTGAAACTTTCTTTATGTCTTTAAGCGTAACGTAGCCCTAACCCTAACCAAAAACACTTGGTTAGGGTTAGGATAGGATTTGCTTCGAATGCATGTTTTCGTTGCGACAAACATGGCAGATTTTTTTTTTGCCCCACTGACCCACTGTATCCTTAAAAAAGAGTGGTGTCACACTTGCAGATGTTGCAAAGTCATGGTCCCCATATCAAAAATATCCAGTGGTTTACAAGGTGTAAGTGCAATCTTGAACACTGACTTGGCCACCTTCTTGTCTGCAACCCCCCACCCCCACCATCCCCTCCACCTAGCAACGTGACAGTAACGTCACAAACATGCAATTATAACATTATGTGCCAAAGGAAAGGGCCCGTCTGACAACAATGTGTAGCGGCAAAAATGTGTTTAGGTGTGCCTCCTTTTAGGTGGCTAAAAGACGTCTTGCTCTCGGTACTGTCCAGCAGAACGATGCTCCGCTTCCCCAGCGGCGCTATGCACTGCTTCGCCACACAGGGTGAGAGCCGACGGTCATCGCTGCGAGTAAAACACTGACTGGGGATGAGTACCTCACACAACCCCACATCAAGAGAACCAAACTATCTCTTTAATGACTTGACAATTGTTTTCCAGCCTTAAAAGCAAACAACATGTCGAAATTAATGAGCTCATTTATCATTTGTTTCCCACAATAATAAAACAGAAGCTGTAAACAGTGTGTAAAAACATTTGTTTAATGAATTCGAGCGTCTCTGTTTTTTCGGTGAGCATTTTAATGGTGAAAGAAACAACAACATTTGCCTCCTTAATTAACTCCAGGTATGTTTATCAAAGCAAAGAGCGGTTGGTCGCTTGTTGCTCAAATTGTATTATTTAAAATGGGGTATTTGGGGCTTTAAATGAGCAGTGGCAACAATGTTCAGAGGAACCCAGTTGTTTATCGACTCGAAAGCTCTGAATTAATACTGTTTTTCCAATCTTGTGAGGTGGAAATTAAAGGTCAGTGCTTGTGTGAGTAGCATGTCTGACATCTATGCAGAGGACTGAAGTCTGACCCCTAGATTCCACCAGATATGTGTCAGCTGCGTTACGTCTTCGCCACGCCAGCGGAGCTGATAGGTTTCACTTTAGCCTATGTGTTAACTTCCACCAGGTCCGCTGCACTGCGTATCTGCACAGTCCTAGCTCCGGCAGTCCGGAGCCCTCCAGCACAAATACGCAGGACTTCTATTTCTGGCGGATGCCGGAGCACGACGCAGCAATTCAGCTGAATTTAGCACCGAGCAGACAGGAAGTTATGCACCGAAACAACAATATGACATCTGGTTACTAAAACACTCCGTGTTGACACCAGCACACAAATCTCAAAAAAGAGACACAAGCTCTTCTACTAATCCAAGTGTTGTTTGTTTTGGTCGCGAGTGATTATGTGATTATCGCGGGAACTCCTCAGTCTCGCGACGCCAGCTGTCGACCATACTGCAACATGGCGAACACAACCGATGGGGGTTGCCTGCTTGCGGACGGCGGAGCCAAACCGGGTCGGAACCATGACGCAGCAAACACGTATCTGGTGGAATCTCGGGGTCAGTCCTGTCACCTGTAAATAATGTTCGCTTTTAGATGAACTATAACCGCATGCCTCCTCTAATCTTAGCCATTATTTGGAAGTCATGTGCTGATACTGTAGAAAGTGTAAAAAGTTTTGAACATAACGTTGGGTTTCCCAGAATCTTCCGATGTTGATGCTGTTGTCTGGAGTCAGGGTTGCCTGTGCACAAGCTCCCTCCTGTCAGCCTCCATGTGTATGGATGTATGTGCACGCCTCTCCAGTGGCATTTGGAGAAGCTCGGCAAACACACTTACCTGTCAGTCTCTTATTAAATATCCTAATATCCTCGGTTCAGTTTAATTATTTTCCATGTCAAATTGTGACAATCCAATCCGTCTCCTTGCTTACTCATGTATGAATAATGTCGCCGTGATTTGCATTCTTTATCCCTTCATTATGTACTTGCACTCCTCGCCGTCTCTGGCGGTCGCTGACAGTCGCTGCCGTGCCGTTACAGCGCAGACACGGCATTGCAAATATGTGCAACTTAGCAGGCTTTCTAGGATTTCTGTGGAAGGGATTTTCTGGGATTGCTTGTTTCAACATCCTGGCAGGCTGCCTCCCTCACACCCGTGATGAATCCCTCCCTCCCGTCCACGATACCTTCTTCACTCCTTCACTCCTGTGTTGCCTTTCTACAGTTACAGAGATGTATTTGAGAGGCTCAAGGGGTTTACATAATGACTTCTGAAGAAACTAAGAATGGTGGGATTTGACTTTTTCTAGCCTGGTGGAAATAAATATGAAAAGCTTCTTACAGCTGTTTGTTCTTGGACCTCCCTACACAGGAAGTGCAACAGGAAGTGGCACTTTTAAAGACGTTGCTGCTTAACCTCGTGTTCGAAGTGTACTCAGGGCTAATGGAGGCCATGCTTATTGAGAAAACAAATATGCCATTTTAATGGGGTCTTTAAAGCATTTATAGAGTTCATACTATTTCAGCCCATCTTCTCCTACTTCAACTTACAAAGGAACTGTACAGGGTTAGGGTTATTGTAACAGTCAGGAACTCTTGAGGCTTCACTGAGCCCACATTGATGATACAACATATTTCCATGACACTTGATAACTGAACACAAATCTGGGTTTCAAGTGGATCAGTTCAAGTAAAAACTATGTTTTTTGTTCTGGGATCTTATTTTCATAAAAAGCCCACTCGCCAATTTAACTGAAGAGATCTGGAGACACTAAAAACAGTTCAGACAGGGCGAGAAACACTAAAAGTCAGAAAGAGGTAGGCTCGTGTTGGGTGCCATGTCAGAGTTAAACCCAAATACTTCTGTTAGAACCCAGAATCTTACCCTGCGAAACAGGCCTGTTATCGGGACCCCTGCATGATTTTCAATAATAATGTGAAATTGATTTAGTGTCTTTGGTATTTTCTTGGTAAACTTTGGTCGCACGCAACATGTGTGGTCCCCACCGTCATTAATCATTGACATGGCCACAAGAAAATCCTAAAATAAGCTACACCCCTCTGTGACACTACCCATTTTACACCATAAAAACCCACACATGATTATTTTAACATTACTCATGTGGCGCCTCTCAGAGTCTGCCAACGTAATGAAGATGAAGAAGCAAGAATTTTAGACCCGGAGCCTAATCCACTTTAAATCCTCATCATCACTGTTTTGAGTATAATCTCAAAGCAAAACTGATCCTTGTTAAGCCCTTCAGCTCTTCAGAGGAATGTGACCTGGCGGTGTATACCTCAATTAGCATTACAGGGCTAATCCAAGTTTTGATATTAATTCCAGTTGCTAAATGTATCCCTTACATTTTTTTTTTCTTTTTTTGTCATGTTGCTAAAATAAATTCTCAAATTAATTTTATGACAAGTTCCCTTTTTTAGTTTCTGTAGCATTTCCTCAGAAAATACCTTGTCTTTCCAAGGAGCTTCACTGCGTGGGTTCATCCCGAGTGACCACTCTGACATTACAATTTATTTGACCTAACGCTCATATAAAAGTATTGATTTGTACAGCTTTAAACAGTTCCATATTCAACCTCCCTGGGATGCAAATACTGTGTCAGTGATGTTACTGAGCTGCTGCTTACCTTCACAGCAAGATGGGCCTGCTGAACAAAGACACTGAAACATATCTGAACGTTTATGTATACAGTGGTGTACATATTCTTCATTCTCATAGAGGAGGACTTGGAGGAGCTGCAGTTTGAAGTTTTGAAAAAAAGTGGACTTAGCCAGAAAATTTGAATAAAAACAGCAACCAGGTCCCTCCTGGCAGTCCTGCCTCCAAAGCCCCTCCCCGCAAAGGAGCCTGCTGTGCATGAGCAGGCTTGTAACCACGGCAACAGAGGACGCCAGGTAACCAAGATGGAGCATTCAAAATAACAACAACAACATAAGCCCTGATTGTTCTCTTTCTGAGCAATAAAACTAAATTACAATGACAAGTGCCTCATGCGGATCACTGTATATATCCCGAGTAACAAACACTATTCCTCCCATCACTGTAGATGAAGTTACCTGCTAAGCATTACCAGACACAACATTTTTTCTCTGAAGCATGAGTGACGATATTTCTCTAAACCAATTCAACCACTTCAGAGCGTCCTGAACACAAACCAACGTTATAACTGCACGGTCACTTGAAAGACACTTTTGCTATCCAGTAGCTGTAAACACAAAGCTAAACACCGGAGTTAGCATACAAGCTTACACGCTAGATTTAGCAACAAGCTACGTAGCTCGACTGCATCATCGTGTGACCATATGCGCTTGCTATGCCCCGGCCTAGGTTATACCAGAACATAACATAATCATCTCTCCCTTTTCCTCACTCCCAAGAACAAACCACCAAAACCAACGGATGCAGTCAAAAAATAAAGGGAATTTATTAACCCAAACGAAAATATACCTAAGGGTGAGCAATACCTAAAACAATAAACAAAACAAGCTGGGTTTCAAAACTTTGCGAATCCAAAACAAAAGTCAACAGAAATACAGGTTTTCTTACCTCACTCCCTAACCAAAAACAGGAGAAAAGAGTGCACAAAGTAAAAGGCTACTCTCCCCTACTAAACTGGACTGAATAAAGTGTTTTAACAATATTTACAATATTTACAATATGTACAAAAGAGATACAAAATCTCTGCAACAACGAGCATCAAGTTTGCAGTAGTCATCAAATCAAGCCAACGATCTGAGTGAGATAGAGAGACGCCAGGTCTGCTGCAGGCTCCACTTTTGAATGTCCCAGTCAGATGGATTCCACCAATTAGCAGCCTTCAGGATTTCAGCCAATCAGCGGCCTCCACTCCAAGAAAAATATACAAATCATGACCCCCAGGGTCATAACAGCGCTATTGTGATTATTACTGTAACTACCACCATAGCCTTGAGGTTAAAACATAGAATGAAACATATATCAAGCAGTGGTCCTTACTCTTGAGTCCTTACAAATCCCGTGGCTTCCTCCACCTCTGAAATGATGCTCTGATATTTATCCTTGTTTTCTCTCTGGCTTGGTCCAGTTCTTTCTTTTAACACAGCTTTTCTTCATCAGTCTTCTTATTTCTTCTCTTCGACATAGGCAATGATGGGGCATTTTTCGTCTCTGTTGTTGTTGTCTGTTCTCCGCCATTGTTTACAGTCTGGGCTTGATAGTATCGGACCAGGTAAGAGCAGGCACTGCGCCTGCCCAGGGGAGGGGGGCTGCCAGCAGCATATGCACGAGAGTGATTGACTCTTCTCAGACACTCCCCTTGGCTCTGATTGGTTGTATCCTACCGGAAGCGGTAGATTCTTGCAAATGAAATTAGGGCCACTGGGTGGAGCCCAAGACAGTGGATTTTTTCACAGCTGACCTGTATCTTATTCTACTGTCAGATCATAGTGACAATATTAGCAAATAAAACCAAAAAATAGTTACAGACTGCAGCTTTAAGGTTATATGACCATCGTCATCATCTACTTTTGATGGCCGTTTATTAACGAAGAAAAAGTACAAGATTACAACAGCTTTAGAGGAACAAGACAGAAAGCAGCAACATCCTTGGTAAGAATTAATAGATGTTGCCTGGCCATTCATAATTTCATCACTAAACAGACCTGAGTGTAAATGTGGCACAATCTCCCATTTGTAGTTGTGAAAGTGGTGTATAAAGTATAAGCTATAACTGTTACTGATACTGCTCAGCTCTCTTTGTCTGCATTTGGTTTCAAGTTGTAGCTATTTGCATGTCAGCTAGGTCTGAACGAAGCATGCAGAAGTGCAAATTGGGTAATAAGGTGCACCTGGTGAGACAGGCAGCGGGGAGGACCGGTGAATCAATGGGGCCACAGGTGTGTGTGTAAGTCTGATTCTGTGTATTGAATATGTATTGAGTTTAGACTGGAGCATGATGCAATGGAGCACACTTAAAACAAACAATGGTCGGAATAAAAAATCCCTGATTTGAACGTGATGTACATTCAATGCCCTATTGTCAGAATGCAACACGCAGCAGGAATGAAGGAGCCTCTCGAAGCCTGAAACAAAGTGACACAATTGTAGACCGCGATGTGCTGGCTGAGCACACAGCCGAGAGAACAAAGAAGTATGAAAAAAGTCCTTTGTCGACATAATTGCAACCCTGTAGCACTGGGAAGAGAAAATATCAACAAATCCAGGCTAAAACCAGTGGGATTAAACACCTCTTCCATTCCTCGTATTCAACTCAACTCACACTAATTGTAAAATAAATAATTTGATTTTTGCCTTTATTAATTTCTGAGATCTGGGAACACAGATAAATTGCTACTACCAAGCAGATGGGGGAGTCGGACTATCAAATAGGTTGTAAACAAGACAAACAATTAAGCCAGACTGTGTAAACCACAGACCGTGAGTGACTGGAAACTGTGTGGATGCACAACCGTGGTAGGTACGGAATGCAGAGAGCGTCTCCAATAACAGAAAATGTTCATGTTTTTCTTAAAAAGCTCCACCACAGACAGAGATGTGTTACAACAAGATTTGTTGACAACCTCTGGGAAATCAGCCCGCCGACATTTTGCACCGATGTTATGTTATGAGTCATTCTAATTGACACAACACGGCTTCCTGACTTCAGGGTTGAGTCCTAATGGTTCGGTCACTCCAGCATTAATAACAGGTCAATTTAATTCCAGGAGTCACTGATTTTAATGGAATCACCACCATCAGTGGATTAATTCACAGAGGTAAAGTAAATCTGTAGCAGAGCCTCTTCATTTCCTGGAACTACGGTGAACTTTGTCCCACAGGCTATTGAACAATTGTCTTGACACTGCCGACCTCTGAGGCAACCAAGAACCACAGAGTTGAAAACAGAGGAAGCACTGCGCCTGACCCGGCTCTGCTCTGTTATAAACTCCTGTGGAAAAGTAGAAGCATAGGCAAAGAGAATATTGACAATTTTAAAGGTTGCTTTTAACTTAAACCTTACAGCACGTTGTGGACCAAAATACTGGCAATGTACATTTCTGAAAACAAGGGATACATTCCATTTGCAGTCATATAAATCGTATTTCCAGATATATGGGCCGCATTTAAGGAGGAGGAGAAGATGTGGTGGCCTGACAGCTTAGGTAAGAAGGCCACTAAGCAAAAGACCACTGTTCAAGACAGTGTTTGAATTTTCCAAACTACTAGACATTGGAACATTTTCATTAGAGGCAACAAACTGGTAGATCATTTTACATTTTTGAGCCCTGTTAGTGATAACACATTTTCAAGAAGATGGCGGACCATCTGAAACCCAGAAACTGGAAACTGGGTTAGGTTTAACATGTCAAACCTAAAATTTCCAAAAACAAGATGTTTTTCTGTAACCAGAAATTCACATCTTGCTCTAGGAGAAGTCTCGCTGAAGTCTCTCACGAGAGGCGAGTTGTCGGTGCACTTCTGAGCTGAAGAGCGGAGTTTGGAGCTTACAGAGATTTCAGAGAGTTCTCCTTGAGCGAGACATTTTTTGTTTTTGTTTTGTTTTTTTTACTTTGGATAAGTATAAATCATTTAAACACCAAGACAGTGTGTTTTTAGCACTGGCATACCCCCTTTAATAGTCTCCCCTCACCGCCAGCTGGTCCTAGACGGCTTGTTCTCATTAGACACATTAAACCATTTGGATAAAATTAGAATACAACTTGACATCTGAAACTCCACACAATTCCGGAATATAAATTATGACAAATTGCTCCGCACATCACCACGGAGTGAGTCGTCTTTGAACTCGGCCGACCTAACATGGCCTGTTAATAATCCAAGCATGCCCTCACCTCTCCTCACCTCGGGATCAGCGCTTGACCTTGCCTCTGGTTGCGTCGCCTCCACAGGCTCCAAACACACCAGGTTACGAAGGGATTCTTGATAGAGGGATGCAAGGACCGAGAACTAATCAATACTTCTTGAGAGGTCGGCCGGGTCAGTTGGATGATGTCCAGCGTGGAAAGAGCAAACTGCGGCTTGTACCGTGTAAGAATTCCTGTTAGCGAGAAGATAGACAGTAGCTTTGAAAAACAGGGTCTGGATGGCGTAGGAAAAGTAGATCCGTAGGCAGAAACCTCGTGTGACATCGCTTCAGGCTAGCAAAGGGAATCAACACTGATTTGAAAATAGATAAATAAATAAAACTTTGGTGAGAACGAATAATTTAAAACTACATCAGAGAAAATTTGAGGTCATGACTAGAGAGGTCTTGGGTCAAAAAAAAAAAAAGGCAGCCTCACCCAGCAAGAGCTCTGGCCAACAAGGAGAACTTCTGCAATCACTTTAGCATTTTTAAACTAGCCAGAGCTACGCTGCTGTCACTCTTCGAACCAACCAGCAGCAGCACATACACGATATGTTCAGAAAAACACAGCTCTCATGCATATACTGTCAACGGTAGTGTCGCTCAAGCACAATGCACTTGCACACGAGAGCTCTGTGTAGCAAACCAGCTCCCCTCTGCGATGTTTAACAAGTCATAAAGATTTGTTAGTGAGTAGGCACAAGAAAGAGCTGTTATTGGATACCAGGGAATAGCAAATGCAAGTAGACATAGGCCGGTAATTTATAGTCCCACCAGAGTTATTCTTCACGGCTGAAGACATAAAATTAGATTATGATCTGACAGTCAGACGCATCATGGGCATAATTTAAAATAACATGCTCGAAACCATATTTTTCCCGGCGATGAGGGATTTGGGTATCAGCCTCATCACATCCTGTGTACCTCCGAGTCTTAATTTAAGTTATTGACTTGGTAATTTAAATGATCCCAGAAGTGTCGGCTGTCACTTGTGTGTCCTGGGATCTAGTCTATTTAAAATAACAACAGGCCAACACCGCTGACTGTAGGGAAGTAATGTACTGCAGGGTAACGTGACCCACAGATTCCAGAGCGGATTTTTGTGATCAATCCTCACCACCGTGATGTTTCCTAATTATTTGGCCCCTGTGGGAAGAAAAGAAAATCTAATTTTGGGTTGCGCCATAAGGAGGGAGAAGCAAGCGGCGTAGACTCCGGCTTTCAAAAAATGTGCCAAAGAGTTATTCAGTCCGTCTGCTTCTGTTGTGTCGTTGATAAAAGTTAAGCTTGAAGGTAGCCGGACCCTTGTGCGTCTTCAAATCGTTACACTTTTTGTCCGGGGCAGTCTGGGTTTTTGTGTTGTGTTATCTGTTTTCCCCTCTTATATCTCGCTCACCTGCCTCTTCTTCATGTCTATGTGTTCATGGCCGTGGCTACTGGTTCCTGCTGCAGCGGAGAGATGCACTTCACGCAACTATAATACCCTGGTCTCTCCACCACCCCAGTGCCAGATCGTTCCGTCACATTTGGTGATTATACTTGTGCACTTGCTAAACCTCAGTATATTATCTAGTGATTGGTTTACCAGGTTTTTTGTGCTCCAGTGTTTTTTTAAATTTTTTTTTCCATGGCTGGACGCCATCTCACTCCTATGTTTTTCCCTCGCCACGTGCTCAGATCGTCAGCGTCTCTCACCTCAGCATGAGCTTCTCCATCTGCCTGGACTCCCTCCTTGTTGCCCACACACCATTCCATCCCGCCTGCCTGCCCTCCACGCTCCCAGCATCAGCTTGTTTGCTTTATAATTTGCTCCCCATAATTTAGGGGCGGGGGGGTTTGGTGTTCTGGGCGTCCAACCATTTCTGTGAACCAACATTCATACTCCCACTTCATGTTGTGATTGGTCAGGAATTAGGGGATATTTGGGATTGTAGGCAGAGGCCGGGTCAGAAAAAATAAAAAGGGCACCCAAGAGGGCACTATATCATGTTTTATCTAAGATAAGGGGATCCAAGAGGGAACTTTCCCTTCGTTTTTTTAACATTGGGGCATTGGTAAGTGGACCGCATCCTTCCTGGGTTCACCAGTGCTTGTAGGTACATTGACTTACAACATTTTCTCATTGTGTTAACAGAATTTGGTCTAAAACAGAATGAACAACATCACATTTCCCCAGCCTTTGGACAGCTGGCTTTTCACCTCACATTTAAGTGAAGCATTTCAGAGAAACTACGAACACTTCCATGATTTCCACCATCGTTGTATGAACTGGTTCTGGTTGGCCCTTACACACTTTGGTTCCACTGAACAACATATTTTATCTAATATCTGTGCATCATCACAGTCCCGGGAGGAGGGTTCCTTATAATGTAGGTGATCAGGTCAAAAATCCCTCTTGACCGACAAATAAGTAGTATACTAAAAAGATCAAATTGATATAATATTTTGGGTCTGGAGAGGATGGGAGCCTGACGGTTTTTTGAGCACTTACCCACCACCATCACCACCATAAGAAATATTTAAGATTTCTCATAGAATTTATATCATAACGTATGCACAGGATTTCAAACTTTTATTCCTGTTTGCTCCTCAGTGTATGAACTGCTGGGTAAATATTTGCTGTATCATATACTTGTGTTTATACTTTGCCTTGTAAGAACTAGAGTTTCAATATACACAGGATTCCCCCGGTGCAATGCAGCAGTTGTTTGGTTACAGTGCATTCCAGTTTCTGTAAGTCAACAATACTTAACAATAACAACACCACACCACTCTCTTGGGTTGAGTTAGTAATCTTACGATGGAACTCACGGGTTGTTTATTAGATCAGTATGTATGTGGCAAATATATGACCTTTTGATTATGTTACACGCTTTTAAACATATGATTTTGATTCACCGGGTAATTCAGCTGTTTCCTCCGCCATCTATTGTGTTCGCTAAGCAACTGTTGGCTCACCGCGTCCTGACATGAGAGCTTTATCAAACTTCCGATTTCACCCTCAGAGGAAAGACAATATGCGGATTATCGAAAAAAAATTTCAAGCCAAAAAAGGTCACATTCAAAATGATCTTTGGTACTTCATCAAACATCTAGCTGAATTTCACCCTTTACTTACATTTTCTCCCCCCTGTTTTCTCTTATTTTTTTTCCAGTAGATTGAGTCAGAAGTTCGATTTACACACAGCTGCCCGTGTGTGTGTTTGTGGCTATTGACATGCGGTGAATGATACAAGCCACGCTAATATGTTGAATCATATGTACAAGGCAGAGCATTTGCCTCAGCAGACTAAGCCACAAGGACGCAGTGAGGACAAAGTTTGACTAACAGAATTCCTAAACTGAATGCAAGTCCTCGGCAGACGCCTGGGAGTGCAGCCTTGACATGCAAGAATTTCCGAGACTGAAGGTCACACTGAAACACAACGATAACACAACTTTGATGGAAACTTCTTTTCTTTCCCCTCAAAATGTACTAAAAAATGGACAGCGCTGTTGTTCAGGCACACCGGGCTGGTGTATTTGTTGTTTGGCAGCCTCAGAGAATAGAAATACCTATTTTCTACAACATATTTACTGAAAAAAGTTTTCCAGAATGTTATTTCATGCTTGAAAAAAACAGAAATTGGAACTACAGAGGGGCAGCAGAGACGTGGAATTATTCTGCCGTTTCTGTTTATGTGAACATTTTGCTTCTTTCGTACCGTACAGGCTCAATGTCATGCGAAGATGTGACGTAAAAACTGACCCTTCTTGTCTGTTCTGGTCGGTGTAATGCGTTTTGCTTGTCTGGGTTACGGTTACTTTATGAAGACTAAAAAAAGCAATGAAGGTTTTGTCGGTGGGACAGTGACGTCTGCGCGAGGTCAGATTTCCTCTGCTCGTCCAATCCTCTCAGCCTCATATTTTCAACAAGAGAGAATGGATAAGAAGGATAAGTGCTTGAAAAAAGCAGATAAATACAAACCATTTAGCATCCTTCAGCTTTTACTGGCAGAGCACTGTCTTCCCCGGAGTCATCTTGTAGATCAGGTCAAAATGTAAGTTAACAGAAAGGTACAGGATGTGCTTCTCTTGGATGTGTTTTTGTCCACATCTCATTGATCAGTATAACCATGTTGCTGTCAAGGTATTCACCTCTATGACCTTGTTATTACAAAGCTGATTACAAAACGCCGCTGCCATGGATCTTGATTCGGAAGGAAACTCGACCACATCGCACAGAATCCTGTCTTCCCTGCGTTGGTTACCGGCTGCTTTTTAAATTGATTTTAAGTTTTTATTGATTACTTACAAGGCCCAGAGAGGCCTTGCTCCAAGTTATTTAACTGATCTTTTATTGCACTACGTTCCCTCTCGCGCCCTGAGATCCTCAGACACATCTTTTCCTTGTTGTTCCTAATTACCAGAAGGCGATAGAGCCCTCACAGTAAGAGCTCCAAGACTTCGGAATGACCTGCCGGAGGAGATCAGGGTTTAAAATTGCCTTCCTGTGATTTTCATCTGCTTTATTACTGCGTGCCTCTCGTGTATTCTGTTTTTATTGCTGTATTCGCTTTGTCTTTTTATTTGGTTTTGTAAAGAAGTTTATTTATTTAGCACTTTTCAAAAACACATTTTATTATTATTATTATTATTATTATTATTATTATTATTATTATCATAAAGCTGGAAAGGAAAGTGGTAGGTCACCACAAAACATAAACCATGCTGGTTTTGCAGGATTGTCTATATCAGTGTTTTGTCGGGCAGGTCGGTTGATTGCCAGTTCCAAGGAATCCTCCATTTTTGACCCACAGGATTCTCACTCTACTCTACATTGGCGAGTCGAAGGCCCTCTCCAGAGTCGGTGTTGGGTTTTTCCATCCTGTAACAACATGGTGCTGGAACGTGGCCGGCTCCGTGGAAGAGGACCAACTCCCTCCGCGCATATAAAAAGGCCCATTGCAATGTAACAAAAAACACAACAGTTCTTTGTTTCAGGTGATGATACGCTAATGAAAACATGATTATGAGCATTACACTTAATTCCTGCCAACAGATCTCCCAGAATCCCACACACTGGACTCTGAAGGACATTGTGTACATACATTCTGAGCCTTGATAATAAAAAAAACGCCACAACGTGAACTTGTTTTTCTGCCCCTCCAGGCTGGTCTGAGTGGGGAGAGAGAGTCAGTGATCAGCAGCTTAATACAAACAACCAACATGCACATAACTTACATTCATTAGCGAGCGGCGGTTCACGGTAAGAAATAATGATACGTAGGTGGGCAACAATCAAATAAAGTAGGCACGGACACAAACTTTCCTCAGATCATGTGTATAATGACTGAACGTATACTATGAATCAGTGCAGTGACACAGAGTGTACAGCTCTCCCGCTGGATACAGAGCTGGAACACAAAAAGCCTCAGTGGACTGTGATGAAATACTGCCATAGAAAATGCGCATCAAACGGCAGTCTAACATGTCCGCCCCGTCGCCCTGCCAAGATGAACTAATACGGAAATGCACAAAAACGAACTGTAACCTTGTGCCCGCAAATTCATCAAAACGTGGGAGCACACTCTGCCCCTCTATGGCCACTCTGGGGCTCCGTAGTGAATACATAATAACTGAAGGGTGTCAAATTTTGAAAGCTCAATGACTTTACAAGCTGTTAGCGCAGGCATGTAACACGATTAACCGTAGTATTGATTGTGAATATGTGGCCGTGCAAGTGTATCCGATGCTTTATGTGATGTCAGAGTAATTTTAGGGCCACTCTGTCACTGTCATGGTTACCACCACCACCAGCAGCAGCAGCAGCAGCAGCAGCAGCAGCCATTGTGTTACTGAATACAGCTGAATGGAGCATTGTGGACTGAACCTACAACCATCCGAAAATGTCAACGAGCCCGGTCTCAATCACTTTCGCCAGCCCGTGCCGCACTCGCAACAATGGTGCTAACTGCGCATTCTGCGAACAAAACAAAAAGCACTTATCGTCCTATTAGTTTAAAGTGGATTCAACTGATACAGTCTTGATGAGGACGGGCGTGTGAGCTGAAAGAGTTTTCATCGCCCAGGTTTGCTTCTACGTTGTGCCGCGGGGACACATATTGTGTTCATGTTTCCCTCCGCAGCCCTGTCTGCTCGGGGGAAAGTTGCGGCTTGTCGAGCTCTCGAGGCCTCTGAACATCTCACTCTCAGGAACAACGGCAAATGAGAATGCATTCCACAATCAGCTGCATTTGGTTTCGATGGGCGATTTTGAATTCATGGCATGTTTCAATGCAGCGCGAGTGCTGCCTGAACGGATGTGTTTTCATTACTTTTTGAGTTTGGTTTTTGCGCGGTGCGTTCTCCTCTGGGTGTGTATTGGTTGGACGGCAGCGCTTGAACTGGAATGAAGTAATTATGAACACAGTCAATAAGCGTTGTTAATGTTAAAAATGATGAGGAGGGTTCAAATAAGGCGGGAGCAAGAGTGTCTCTCAGCAGCTTCTGTTGTGGGACGAAATTTCCCATGCATGCAATGTATAATTCATTTGGAATAACATTTATTTCTCCGCAGTCTCAGTTATAGAGGAAGAGGGAATTCTGACAGGAATGAGGGGAAACAAAGGAGAGAGAGAGAGAAACAAAGGGAAAACACGGAATCCCACTACTCGACTCTTCACTTCTTAAGAGACACAGGGAAGAGACGGGCAGAGACAGGCAGCGAGGGCGCATTTTCAAATACGCTCAGGCACACTAACTGGATACCAAAAGGAAGACAACATACAGAAAGAGAGAGTGTCAGTCTTAGTTTAAACACCAGCACAGCAACAGGCCCACTACCTGCTTCACATCCAGAGCTGCTCTCAGTCAGTCATTTTAATTAGCCATCCTTGGCATGGCTGCGATATATATCACGTCTGAGCAGAGACTGCTTGGAGGGGCTAGTTGTTAGAGATAACAGCAGCCATGGTGGGGCTTGTAGTAGTCTGTGAGCTTTTTCAGGCAGATAGAAAGTGAGTCACGGCTGGTAAAGTGAACATAATTAACCTCAAGGGAGCAGGACGGGAGGGAAGAGCCTCAGCCCCTGGTCTCAGGCCTCGCAGCTCGCTGGGTGAAGAAGTCAGTAAAGATAGGCCTGCGATTGTGTGTGTGTGCGCGCTTTTGACTTTTGTGATTAAATCTGTTTAAATCACCTTCAGTGTGTAACATATTATAATGTTGCCCTATGAGAATATTTGGATGAAAAAATATAATACAGCTTTTATCTGACAGCTCCAGTTTATATTGGGTTATAGGTTTATAGGGTTAATAGGGACAAAAGTGTCTGCTAAATGCAGATGCCCTCAATGTAAATGTAATATGTGACATAGTCTAGCTTTTAAAACACAATACATCGTTAAAGGTGCCACGGGTTCCCAACCGTTGCTTGTTCCACTCATTTTGTTTTGCTCTGCAAAGTTGAAAGTTTTATATTTACTACCGTGTGGTAATGAGAGATCACACTCTCGTTCTGTCTTGGCCTGCTCTATGAACTGCACTGTTGCCCTTTAAAACATGTGGGTGTCTCTCTTTTCCGATGGCTTCGGAAGATTTTGAGAGCCACTGCTCAGAAGTGCTTGAGTAGAAACTGGTTTATGCAAAATGTTGTATGCAGCGAGCGAGAAATATACTGTTGCCTTCCATAGCTTAATTTTTCTGGTTCACAGGAGCACCTTCAGCTGGCAGAGACATAACATTTTTCACAGTGAGGCAATTCATCACCGTGAACTTGTGCGATCCTCAGTCTTTCTAAATACTGCAAAATTAATGCTTCACTCGATCACAATTCCCCTTTTGCTCGATCATTCTTCCTCCTGTCCTGCACGGAATGGATGCTACTGTTGGAGCAATTTTTCAGTTTCTGTTGGAGATTTAAAGGAAATCCCTCACAGTGATGTACAGTGACACATTCACATGATGTACATAATATTTTAATCTATGTTTGATTAATCAGATGAGATTCATTAATCTTGTCTCCTCCTTGTTATCTTTGCTTGGAAGGATCTTAAGACCACCCTCAGACTTGTGTATATAAATAAGACACACACTAAGAGCCACTCAAAAACGGTGTCCCAGCCCGTCTGTGGACACTGTCCAACTATACATCATTAAATCCAATTTCCCAAAACATTTGCATGTTCTGTAACGACACCCATCTGTCACATAACACTTCCTGTCGCACGGGGTGAAGCCCTGCATGTATCTGAGTTAGATTTCAAACAGCAGGATTTTATAACAGTAGCATGGAGCTGATAGATGCCACACTGTGAAGCCACCCGCTGAGAATCCTGAATAGACCGAACTGAATAGGAAGCAGCTATATTTACAGGGCTGTGTCATAGTTGGTTATGTTATGTCACGTGGGTGTGGGCCACCCTGGTAGCTGGCACGATTCAAAAGCCTTTCACCTCTAAGAGTTCGACTAAGCTGAAGAAGATCTACAGTCCCAGCTCCTTGGCACACCCTCTGCTGCCTTAGTTTATGAGAGCTTTTGCATAAGTGATGAAGACTTCACTGTCAGCCAGAGGCACTGAATACCGAGCGCTGAATGCTCAGGTGTTTCACATTAAGGACCTCAAAACTCTGTTGAAATACATTTATTTAAATGTCTTCAGAGCTCATCTAGAAATAAATGTGGCACACACTCTCACTGTCATTCATCCAGTGTTCCAGCACTTTTTTTTCTCCGGGTTTGAAGATCAAATGTGAACCGCTGATGAATAATCATGGCGGATTATTTTGGTGGCGATGCAGCGATCTAAACCTGTTTCAAATAACGGTTGAAGACAATGACTTGCCTTTGAAGTTTTTACTGGAGGCAATTGGGAAAATTGGGAATAAGTGTTCATTTCCGTTGGCATTTTCAGCTGTTACTGTAATGTTTAAATATATATGACAAAACACAATTGTGCCAACCATCTAACGGTTCCACCTTGCACATTTCATCTACTGTGTTGCATTGCATTTTGATTTCCTGTTTTATGTTGCAAGTTTCTCCTCACATGTCATATGTTTTACTGTCCACGTCCTGTCTTTGTCTGTTTTCCCATCCTCGATATCCATGGATATGGATAGTGTTCCAGAACTGTTCTTGCTAGTTCGCAATAGATTCAGCAATTTATTTAACTAATTGTTTTGTGTATGGGATAAGTGTGTGTCTTACTTCATTCCTGCATCTCTGACTTGCTCCATTATAGAAGAGAAGTTTTTGTCTGGGCATGCAGACATAACTACTGACTGCCACTCATTACTGCATCTCACTTCATCACACTCTTTCAGCCATTTCGCTGCTCACCGGCTAATTGATGGAGCACTGGCTGTCTCTCACCCCGACTAGTGTACCTTTTAAACTTTGCTGGTATGCTGCTGCGATAATAAACTGTATACATACTGTAATGAGACACCGCCAATAATAGGTGACATTTTTAACTCCTGCAGGTACCAGGGCTCATTTGCAACTTTGCTAAAAATATAGGTAATGATGTATTATACAAATAGGTATTACATGAATGTAATACATTTAGCAAGGTGATCCTTCAATATATAGTGACTGTGAAGGTCTTTATAATTGGAATCAGTTTCAAACAGACTGCTCTGTTAACCCTTCATCTCTGGGGTCTATACTCATATGTCACATATGCGTATAATATTTTAATTCTATTGATAGCATTGAATGTACAAGACAATTAGTTTGACAGGCATACGTAAGATGATTCATTCTCATGTGAGTGATGCATGACCCCCTAACCATGGAGAACAACGGTGTTCAATTTGTAGCAAAATGTAGGCGTTAGTGAGGCTAACTCCCAAGATATCCGATTGTATTTTCTAAGAAGTTTCTATTTTGACAAATACAAGGCATTGCAGATTCATTTCTGAGGAATTAAGTACAATGTCAGGGAGTGTAACCATGCAGTTTTTCCACGTACTTGACATAATTTGAAAACTTTTGTGGATCGAGAAAAAAACACTGGTTCTATACTGAGCTGCGTTTAGGGGATAACAGAGTTGTAATAATCGTGGCATTGTCAGGGTGCTCAGACACTGAGTGCTACACTTAGTCATGAGCAAGTGAAGTCCCATCAAGCATTGAACTCGTGCAGTTGGTCGAGAGCAACTGAAGCATGTGGCGCTGAAGCAGTGATGAAAAGTCCAGTTCTTGAAGGTAAGCCAGTTAGCTTTTTAATAACCTTCTTTCCTCTCAGCTTGGAGATGTCTTGGCACTGCCATCTCTGCCATACCTTCCACAAGCTCTCTCAGCTTTGTTTTGGTCTCATAGATCAATGAAAGTGAATATTTTCACACGTATGTTCTTTATATTATACAGAAAAATACAACCGTAAAACACACCCAACAGAGACAAAAACAAAAATCACCAAATTATCTTGGCTAGTCTTTTACCTGTTACAACAATCACCAACTTTGGTGATTGTCTCACAGAGTTAGATGTGAACATACTCTGGGTCTAAACAGTCTTTTCCCAGTTGCCCCTCTCTGCAATTGCTGGTCTTCTTGTGCCACTGGGTTAGCTTGCCAAAAGAAATGTGTTCACCGCCCATAGCTCCCAGGCACAACTGCACCACATGGAGGCATTAACTCCCTCTTAACATGGTTTGGGTTTTAAGTTTAGCCACTTCCTGATTTATTTTGTTGGGTATATCCTTGTGTGTTACATTATACTACACACTTCTTGTCTTTGCCTTTTTCCAACCATGTTAACGGTTCATCAGTTAGACCTTGCATGTTTAAGCCTGTGTCCTCATGTTATACTGATTTGTATTTAGGTTTTGTTGACTGCCTTTGTGGATCTCAGCTTTATTTTACAAAGCTTGCTTTTTGTTTTTCTAACTGCCCTCTGCACCGTCTAGCATTTGGGTCCTTTTTTATATAGCTGTAATACACTTCTGAATCAAGTTAACTTTTTCCCGTGCTTTGCATCCGCTTCCTGTCATGAGGGTTGCGTTGTTGCTCGTGGCAGCAAGTCAAGTCAGGGTATGTCATAAAGAAATGCAGGTCTGACTCATCTCAAACAAACTTTCTATGTTGGCTTCCAGTCAGAGTCTCGAAGGAGGACATTGCATCTTTCGCTCTCTTGATCTTGTAGCCAAGTATCTCTCATTTGGATTTCATTAGTATTTTTCCAGTTGGTAGATTATACTTTGATTTCTTACTGACGGCATGCTTTCTAATATACGGGATGCTCTGCAAACTAAGCTATGCTTAGGTGGTAATTCTGGTTTGAGGTGTAGTCCATCGTTACAAGATTGTTTGTCTGACAAAGTGGAAAACCAATGGATCCAAGGGTGATTGGTCAAAGTTCAAGCAGGAAGTTGATCTATAAACTGTAATTAATGGCTTAAACTGACTGTTTACCTGAACTGAAGTTTTTGTTAGTTTAGCAGTCTGATTTGATTCTGCTTTATTATCTGTTTGTCTGCAAAATTGTTTAAATAAATTCCTGAAACACTGAAAGTCCAAGATCTTCGATCTCATGGACAGCTTACATACATACAATTGTGTTTATCGTCCTCATTCCTAATGTTTCTCTCTTGGCGTTCACCCCCTCACTTTAATCTGCGGTATGTCGACAGATTTGACTCTGTGCACGTTCTCAGTCTGATGATGCAATTTTTATCTCCTGCAAACAAAATTGATTCATTAAACTGGAAAATTAAGTCCTCAGGATCAAGAACACACACCATCCATCCCTCCTCAGTGTTTTTTTAAGACTAATTCTTGCACAGCTGATGTTCCCGTCTAATTTAGTACACTGGCTCTGAGACTGGAAAGGCCTGTGCCTTATACTGCAGCTCCCCCTAGTGTAACATCAAGGCCACTACAATGCACAGACATTACTGCAATGAGTTCATGATTAGGGAAAATAAACCGCGCCCCCCCCCGAAAAAAAAATGGAACAGCCGTGACACAGCAATTTGTATTTGACATTACTTTGGTGTAAATGTGCCTCATTTCCCTTTGCATATATGTCAACCTCTGTTTATTTTCTCCCAATAAATGACAGGGGAGTCGGCATAGTGGTAACACAGGTTAATATAACATCTTTAAATCTTCTAATTATGACCAAGCTACATATTCAGCACACAAGAATGGAAGGGTTGGGGTTAGGGTTGCCTGATTAGACAATTTAAAGCAGAGCATCTGCTTTTTACATTTTTTGGGGTGTATTTTTGAACAGTGCAGACTGTCTCTCTGGCAGAATTATTATCTTTAGATTATAGGGGAATGAGCAATGAAACATTTGCAAAGCAGCTACTTGCTAGAGTTCAGTCGGCACGATCAGCACACTCCCAGACACTGCTCCACAGATTCGTGGAGATACGTTTTGCGTCCATCGCAAGCACAAGTGTGAATGCGTGTTATTTAAAATGATATGTTTACAATGATATAGGCTATTTAGGAAGGCAACTCTCTGTTTTTCCAGGAAGAGCTTGTTCCTGTCCACCCCTACCCCTCCTAATGTCCATATGTATTCCCAACGTCTTTGTAAACACAACACACACAACATCTATGGGAAAGGAATCCCTCCAATACTGCTCTTCCGAAGCTTTCTCCCTTTTTTTTAAAATCCATATTCATGTTTGGTTTATTTTGCTCATAAAAGAATCACATCCATGATCTGCCCCTTTCTAATTAACACGTAGCTTACTGTCGACGCAGGTGGCCAATGCTTCTATGCTTACATTTTCCCCATTAAAGGGTTTTTTGGCGGGTTGAGGTTTTACTTATCTAAATCAAGGTTCTAAAGTCAGGTGCGCAGAAGCTCCTTGAGGCAAATTTGTGATGTTGTGCCATATAAATAAAACTGACTTGACTTGTTTCAAAGCTTCTAGACATTCAGTATAGTCTCTTTAGTGAATGTCGATTGCCATGTTCAGACATTACATTTTTCTCGAGGATTTGTTGAGCCCTGACAACCTTCATTCCATCTACAGTTCAATGATCGTTCAAAGTAACCGTGCCACTCATGATAAACGTGCGATATGGTGAAAATCTATAATAAGCTCGTGAGCGGATCCGCAGTTTCCAGGGTCAAGAATGAACTTCCAGTCATATGATTGGACTTGATTACGCTGAACTCGTGCAAACCTTTAGCCAGAAATAGCGCACATGTGTAGCACATTGTTCTAAATGTCTGTTTTAACAGTGATTTAATATAGAGTTCATGTGTTGTTTTAACATGATTAAGCCCCCCCAGTTTGGAGAGAAATAGCTTTACCCAGTTTGGTGTGGAAAAAGTTGACTGCACAGAGCTCTGACTTTAACCCTTCCGACACTTGTGAAATGAATCAGAGCGCAGACTGTTCGCCAGGCCTTTTTCTCTCGGTGGCTGACTTTTCTAATGCTCTAAATGGAAGAAAATCTTTACAGCTGGGTTCCACAACATTGTGAAAGGTCGTCCAACACTGTCATGGTTTTCAGGGTGACACACTCAACAAGCACGTTTAGTCGAGAAGGTCACATTATTGGGATAAAAAAGAAGTCAGGACGTGGGTTTGGATTCAACATTTCTGTGTAGCGTGTCACTGTTGTAACAAACAAATATTTACACCCCAAGTTTCGCCACCCCGTGTGTCACCACATCAGCCTTTGTTTTAATTTAGCTTTGTTGAATACGTAATCACCCCACCAACTAGTCAAAGGGTCACACTGATCAGATGAATACTGTATAGACACAGGCATGCAGGAAACATGAGATCCGACTGTTTATCCTGTACCACCACCTAGAGGATTTATTACAAAACAGCAGCACAGGATTCAGAGCTGAAATCCATGAGTGCATATATACTGTGTCTACATTTAACAAAACTCACATGAAAACACACATGCAGCTTAATGAAGAAATAAAGAAAAAAATGCAATGTTCAAAATAGGCTGTAGTTTAAGCCAGTTGCATATCTTCTGCCTATGAATGAACACAGCTACATTTTAAATGAGAAGCCTGGAAGTGTCATTTCACTTAACAACTTTCTGCTCTCCTTCTTCTACGTCATTGTATTTTCTTTTTTTATTTCATTTCCACATGTCTTCTTCCTTTATTCTTCCATTTGCAGAACAGAAAATTGGTTGTATAACAGAGTCAGG
>CAEMYA010002117.1:1171013-1197993 GCA_903131615.1 Diplodus sargus
AAGGAAGAAAGAAAGTCATTTTCTTGCTTCCTGTTATTTAAGCTTCATGGTGCGCAAAATGATATTTGATTAGGACCAATTCAGCGAGTATGGACTCATTTTAAAGTGGTGAGGCATTTCCCTTGACAATATATAGCCACTATACCCATTTCATTTGTGTTAAAAAATATACAGTTCTAAAGAGTTTAAACAGGGACTTTAACCAAATTATTGCCCAAAACTATGAGCGCTATTTTATTTTGTTAAAACTTTTAAACTGCTATGTTGTCTAGCTGGAAGATCACAAGCCTGTTCAGGATAAATGGAAATATTTTCCAAATAAAAAAATATCAAAATGAAGTTAATATTTAACCCTTGAAAAAGGAAATCAACAGTTTTACATGTGAGTTGAATATTTTCACATGAGATTGGCTATTTGCATGCGTTAGCTAAAAACATGTGATAACATATGTTTAAATGGTTTGCTTTTTCATATGTGAACGAACATTTCCACATGTGGATTAGAATTTCCTGCATGTGGAAAAACAAAACAAAACACGGCACATGAAATAAGATGAAACCTGCCTCTTCGTAACGTGAATTCCACATTTTCCCACTTTTAAAGGGTAATCCACCAATTTTACATATTAAAGTGTGTTTTCAGGTCTTATGTGTGAATGGTATAAAACCTTTTGTAGCTCCAGAGGAAGCTGCATATAATCAAATAAATTGCCTCCAGTGATGTCACTCAGTAGCTAGGTGGGTAGCATTGTGGGTAACGTAGATGCCAGGCTTTGAAAAGATGTGTGAAATAAAAAAAGGTGACATCTCAGGTTCATTTGTGCTTAAATTTATGCTAGACAAGTTGAGTGCTTTTCTGAATTACCCAAAATGCATCTTGGGTTGCATTGTCGGGAATGTCGGTATCACAGTAGTGACATCACTGGGGGAAATTGATCAGATTACATGCAGCTTCCTCTGGAGCTACAAAAGACCTTGTACAACCTTTCCTCATTTTCACTAGCACTCCTCAAGACCTGTAAACACACTACAATGTGAGATATTGGCACTTTTATCACATATGAATAAAGATGATTTTTTTTTTTATGTATGAAATGATTTTACGTGAATTACGTACATTACAGTTCACCCACCATTGTTATTTTTGAATGCTGAAATTCTCAAATTAAGCACGTTATCTCACATGGTGCAATGTCCAGAAATACAAGACTTGTGACTGTGACTGACATGTAATCAAAAATTAATTTTAGATTTTGTCAAACATAGTGCAGAATTGTTGGGTTTTACTTAAAAATCAAGGTTTGTCTGTCCCTAACTGAACACTTCAGTACTCTATTTCTGGCCAATATCCCTGCCCATGTTACCTCGTGAGTGCACCTCTGGCCCACCATCACCTCACCCTCACCACTAAACCTATCTGGTAACTGACCTTGAATCCAATGGAGGTGCCTCTACTTCTTTTTGCTATTGGCTGTCAGAGCAGGGGTTTCCAGAATTCTTCCAGAGATTCAGCCAGTTCAAGTAAAAACCCAGCTGAGATACTTCCCATCATAAAGCTAATTGCGATCAAATAGAAAGTAGGTGGTTGGTATAATCCTAAAAATCCTGCAGTCACGCTGATATTCATTGCCCATTCATTTCATTAGAAGGAGAAGAAAATGTATTCAGTTCCTGTCACGAAATCATTCCTCCTCCTTTGCCTCTCGCAGTTCAATCCGATTAAACTTTGACCTCAAACATAATGAGGCGCCATTGTCCAAACCATTTGAGAGAAAGTGTGCGACTGACCTCTCTGTCAGGAAATATTGATTGTTGTCATCTCTAGTTTGTATAAGTGCCTGTCACAGAGATCCTGCGAAAGAGTCACATTGGGGGCTGCGAGTGTGGGGACAGTGATAGATGACATGCATTTATTTACACAGAATGCATCAACAGTCACAATAATACCAGATGAGGGCTGGTGCTCATATTGCCTCGCATCCCAAAATGTCTTCATTCAGAGACTGAGGCTCTACAATTAAACTTCAATTAACTGCAGGCAGTGGAATGGAGCATCTGTTTTATGCAGATTTCAGCATATAAGAGTATTGAATGAAATGGGGGGAGGAAAACAACTAATGAATTTACAAAAGAAGGAAAACAACAGGCAGAAGTAGACAAAGCGATAAACTGAAGGCGGCAGGACACAACCCACGCAGCAGATTTTCAGAAAAGCAGACCCAGCAGCCCCTCTGACAGCCCTCGTCACCTCTAGGTATTCCTGTAACAGAATTGCCATTTAAACACAAGCACAATGACTATTCAAGCTGCAAAACAATCAGTGGTAGAAACGTGTTTGTATGTAGTGATTGCACCTCTAACTTTTAGCAAAGGAAGTATGTTCTTGTGTAGGAGTGTATGCAAATCATCACACTTTACTGGGATTGTGTTATCTTGGCATATATCGGTCTCCTTTAGATGGAGAATATCAGTTTCACTTCCTGAAATGTTGCCTTCTTGGAGAAAAATAAAACAAAAATCAATAGTGTTCTAGTCGAGACGATCTGTAACAAGACCAAGTCATGACCTAGACTAGAGTGTGTGGAGACCGAATAAAAACCAAGACTTTGACTGGTCGAGTACAAGTCAAGAAAAAGGCCAAGGCCAGGTGAGACTGAGTCAAGACCAAGAACAAACAAATACAAACACAAAGGAGTTGAAATCAACTTAACCACCATTATTCCACAATGCTTTTCCATGTTTTACCATCATCTATTTTCTACAACTATTTCTTGTACAAGTGTTTCTGGGTGAGAAATAAAGTACGTGTCAAACAATACAGTGATATCCCTGCAGCCGAGGTCTTTATCGGTGTTGAAACACAATCCAGAGTCATCTGTGTCGGAGCTCTCAAGACAAGACAGAGCAAAAATGCAGTAAAATTTCAAGACGAGAATGAGACCTTCAAAAAGCAGACCAAGACCAATCTGGACAACTACGGCACAATTAATCATCAATGTTACACTTAAGTTCGTCATATTGGGCCCAACCTTTTTTAATTAAGTGTCTACATATGAAAAGAGTGCAGTAAAGTGATTGCCTTGAATCAGTTGTCTAACTCCTTCTAGCTATTAATGAAGGAGAGGTGAGTGGAAATCCCTCAGTGGAAATGTTTGAAACAAGTGAGGCTAGAGACATGAAATAAACGTTTAGCTTAAACACGACAAGGTGCTAATTAGTTGTCATCTAAATAGGCTGCTGACACAGTGTACCACAACATTTCAGGGTTCAACCTCCCGACCTCCATCGAGCATCTCCTGTGATGTCAGTCAGTATCCATTTTCTCTCTTCCCCTCCTCTTCATAATATACAATAACAGACTGGGGTGAAATTTGCCACCAGCAAAAAA
The DNA here is from genome assembly GCA_903131615.1 of Diplodus sargus. Classification (NCBI taxonomy): domain Eukaryota; kingdom Metazoa; phylum Chordata; class Actinopteri; order Spariformes; family Sparidae; genus Diplodus; species Diplodus sargus. The sequence continues at coordinate 1,174,402 of CAEMYA010002117.1, forward strand.
ACTTTGTGCGATAAATGTTGCATCAGATACAGAAGTTGTGGGTAAACAATCCAGTGCAGTGCGGTTACTGCGATTTCCATCATGCCAGTACACATGCCGTCAGCGGAGAGGCTGATAAGCCCATCAGTCATTCCAGCTCTCTATGAAAATGGTTTGTGTGAGGTATGTTGTTGGCAGATAGTTAATGTGGATAGGATTATTTTTTGTTGGCTACAGCCCACAGTAGTCTGTGCTGTTCTCTTCATCAAATTCTCAGCAGGAGCCGGGCAGCATGTTGCCTTCTTCTCCCTGTTAGATGCTGGAGCAAAATTCTCATTCTTTCGAACCAACAAATGAGCCAGAATTTAACTATGAAAAGTGCTTAAATACATATTGTAAAGCAGTGCTAAAGCAGGGGTATTCAAGGGTGTACTTCTGCTGTTGCCAGGGGGTCTGTGAAGAGATTGAAGAGTAGTCGAACTTATTTGGGTGGATATAAACAGGACATCAGTGACTGTTGGGCCGACACATTTACAGAAACCTGCCTCCACCGCAACAGCCAACATCAAGCTGTTGAACTCAGTGGTGGGATCCTTCCTCCAAGATGAGGACGACGTGGACTCTGTTTTTACATCATTGATGGTTGGTGCAAACACAAAGTTTGATATTTCACAGGCGTCAAACTTTTAATATGAAGATGCCATATCATAACCATCTTGTTGCTGGTTACATTCACTAGAATCCAAATGCACTACATGTTTATACGTACATATATATATATATATATATACACATATATAAATAATTCTAGTATTAATACAATAATAGTATTGGTTCTGTTTGTGAAGCATGGAGGAGTTTAGACTTTCACTTACTTATACAATCCTGTGTTGTATGATGGCAAATAAATCCCTTGAACCTTAAAGTAATGGATGACCTGTTTGAAATGGATTAGTCCAGGTAATGGATAAATTGTTGGACCTTCAGCTTTTTATTACGCCATGAAGCAAGCTTGACTAAACCAAACAAATTGTCAATTCGTGGAAATATATATATGAAATGTTTTGTAACATCTACTATCATATCCTACTTTATATGATGAATAGTTAAATAACCTCTAGTCTGAAACCATTTCAAATGAAGTCATACGACTGGTGTATTGATACTGGAGTTAATCAGACAAGGCTTTAGGGGTGCATCTTACAAAAATGGCTGGGATGGTTACAGGGGTGTCGTTATCAGCCATTTTAAAGGTGCATACCATAAAAACATTTCATGAGCATCCAGTGGTAATCACATACAACTCAGTTGCATAACAGAGTCCAGAAAGATTCATTCTGACAAAGTTGTTTCATTTCATCAATTAAATCCTAGTGGACAGTTCAGAGTCTATATTTTGGACTCTAAGTCTAAGTCTAAGTCAGAGTCCATATTTTTGTGTTTTAGAGTTTTTATTTTGTTTCATGCCATTGCATATTATATTTTGCTTTATGGTGGGAACAAGATTGGAACATAAGCATTCTGGCCAACATTGCAACACTATTTCCTCACAATCATAACACCGTCTGTTCTCCAACTCAATCCAGCATCTTGATGGGAGACTGTGAACAGCGTGCAGTGGTGTTTCTGAGCATAGGAAAACATAGCCAGTCAAATAAATGAAGTTTGAACCTTCCATGTGTGACAGTTTCCAATGAGTGTTACTCGTCAGTTGATGATTATATTTTAGGCATGCTAGCCCGAGAAAGAAAAGTGTTTTGATCTCGACTTTTGCCTTTTTCATCATTATCTAAAGATAACAGATCATGCTAATTTGCTTATGTGAGCCTGATCATCATGGAAGTCATTGAATAAAGCTTGCAAGTATACCTGTAGGTTAGGAAAACACTGTTCTCTCTGAATCAGGTAATTTCTTCTTTATATAATTAATACAGTTAAATGAAGCAGATCAGTTTACATAGTTTGACTCAGTGGTAAAGCCCTCTCCAGTTAAGTATACTTGTATTCAGCCTGGGCTGCTCAGTGCTTGACAGTTTCATCATGCTTTCTTTCTCAGTCTGAAGAGAAACAGGCGCCTCAGATACATAGCAACTTGAAAGAGATCTAAATAGGCCATAACTTATTACTGTTATAACATCAAAACAATTATAGACTGTTGATGCCTGAAGCCAGTAAAGACACTGCAAAACGGTCTGCCCTTGCTCCAATCCTCGGTTCAAACATAAGCCTCAAAACTTGGGAAGATCAATAGCTTTCTTCATAATTGTTAAGGCGTTCAGGACACTATTTTTCATTTGACCTCGGCTCCACTTCAGCGTTTGAAAAGGCTCGTTTCATATCTCATCAGGTCAGCCCCTTGTCTCCCAGTGAGGGCTGAGGTTTGGTTCAGCTCCCACCGCTACCCAACACCGTAATGAACCTTGGTGGCGATAATAAGGGGTCGAAGGAAGAGATTAATTTTTAATGAATCACTCCCCGAATGATAATGGTTTCCTGAGGACTGTCATTAAATACTTTAATGATGACTTTGACCATGGCCATCAACAGGGCACTGCGGAACGGTCCCTGGAGAATGCTGTCATTACGGCCTGTTTTGAAGAATGTCATTAAAATATGTAGAAAATAATGGTGTGTCCAAGAAGTATACAGATCCATCACTAAAGTGAAATATTACAGTGTTATCAGCAAAAATAAAAGTATGAATTATGCAAAAAAAAAAAGGTTGCTGTCAGTATTTTTGGATAAATATCACTGCTGCATTGATGTGTTTGTTGCAGTGGGTGGTTTAACCTACAGCAATGCATCATATTCTAGAAGATAATCATATGTTTGAAGCGTACATGTCCCATGAGAACCACTTATCTCTAAAAGGTTTTTTTTTTTTTTTTAAATGATCTGAAGGTGCTTTATGTAAGAACTGGCAACCTGTTGAATTCATCCTCCATGAAATACAGGCAGTATATCACCAAGGTAACTGCCAGCTGCTGCTTACTGGACTGTGTTCTGACTGTAGCTGCCATTAGCTAGTTAGCTCAGTTAGCCGCACTGCTAGTTGGACTACTGGGGAAGTCAGGGTGTTTGCACAGCTATTACAGGAGTCCTGGAAAGCCAGGAGAAAGAGGTTGTCAGGCCTAGAGCCAGCTGGTTAGCATGCTAACTTCAGTAGATATCTCTGCAACACAGTACAAAGATTTCTTCAACATAACATCAACACCGTTATCTCTGCACATTCCGTTGATCATTTTTGTTTACTTTTTGAATTTTTTCAACTACAATCCCCACATATTGCACCTCTAAGGAGAAAGCTACATCATTTTCTCTACCCATAAAGTAACACCCTGAGGATAAGATTACTCAAAACTTGAAATTCAGTCACGATCAACTCACCCCCATGGAAAGTCGCGTCAAAGATTTCAGGCATCACAGCAAAACAACATTGCAGCATTCTCCTAAATAAATAATTTATTATGATTGTTTTTGTTTTCTTTAGCTTTGCAGCTACAGTGAAGTTTCTTCTTTAAACACATGTGTAGATAATGTCTTTTCCAATCAATTTTGAATCTTACATTTCTATTTTCCGGTGAACTTTTCCATTAATCCCTGAGTTTATTAGAAAAAATGGACAAAAAGAAAATGAATCATTACAATCTTTAAAGTAGCTATGAACAAAGCAAAATCAGACAAAATTATGCCAATTTCTACACAATGTTGCTTTAATGTATCTAAGGGTTTGCAGTAACGTACAGTAACGTAATGCCAACATTTTATTCTGGTAACTGGGCTGTATTTTCATGGTTTTGCCCTTTATTTGTGCTTATGAAAGTAACTTTTGAGATCTGGTAGTGTGGTGACATAGTCAATCAGACACAACAACAGTTTAGCCACATTTCACTTCCATTTTCTTGGTAAAACTGAAAGAGTGCACCAGAAATGTCAGTAATGATTCATCATTGCACATGCTGTGAAGTACAACGCTTAACAGTTAATCTAGATTTAGACTGCAAACCTTGACAGACAATTACAATGGACAGTTTGAATTATGGTTCCATCATTTCCCGTTTCTCTTCCTAATAACTTTGGCTTATGATAGATAAAAGGTTAATAAATAAACTGTCTAAATTGTCTGCCTTCGAGTGCTGCTTTCCCCTGTCCGACTTCTTTTAATGTCACAGAGATCTCAGCCTTTAACATCGTAAATTTAATGTCATTACCGCAAGGAATGATGGCTTAACCTCTGAAGATGGGACTCTAGTTGGAATAAAATTGAAAGGCAGACAGAGCAGAAGTTCCAGGCCATGGTTAACACAGAACTCTCTTTCACGTGCCAGCTGACAGCGAGGGAACCTATAAACTTCTGACTGTGAGTTCACCAACCTCTTACAACACAGTGACACGCAGACATAAACAAATATTTTAACCTTCTCTCCGGGCTTCCCTCAATTCCTGAAGAGAAAGTAAACAGCCAAGGAAAACTATAAATGTCCAGTGGAGACTGACACCAGGAAACAGGAGAGCAATATCTTTTCTTGTAAATAACCTGGACGCCCTTGTCATCCTGACTCAGATCAGAACCTTGAGGGACGTCTCACAATGTGTTTGCATCTTGGCCCGATGCCTACATAATAGAGGGCACATCAGACCAGGGGACTGGCAGCTATGCGGCGAAGTGGAACTAAAAGAGGAGGAGGCAGAGATGGAGTGAAGGAGAGAGGTTATTTTGAAGTGTGGGCAGAGTGAGTTACTGACTCACATTCAGCCTCCATGACAGCTTGTTGACAAGCTTCAGCTGCCGGACGAGATTCCCCCGCTGCTCTGGGAGGAAGCTGCTGGGCGAGCATGGCTGGAATCGACAACACTTTGAATTTCATCACTTCCTCGTCTGCCATGATGCACACGCTGGTTTGCTGCTTCTTCAGCTCCTGCCTCTCAGCCTCATGCTGTAAATTTGGACTTGTGACATCATCCTGCTTAGTGGATTTGCTCACAGAGATTACGTTATTTTGCATGGTGATTTATGGTAGAAGTTAGAGACTGGCTTCACAGACCGTATTCACACAGCAGCCATTTGCCCCTGACAATTGTAACGATACTGTTTTGATGTGATGTGATTGGGAAAGGAGTATATTCATTCTGAAATATCAGCACACATCTTGGAGACATTTGTCTAAACCTGGAATTGAAGCAGATGTAATCAGATGGTAATTATAGCTAACAAGTTGTTGAAACATTGGTTAATGAGCAAATATGTTGCTGTTTTGTGAAATAACAAGAATTTGTCAGAATACTGACATTTATATGATTTACAACCTGGAGCGCAGTGGTTTTACCTAATCTCATGCATTCAAGCTTTCCACCGTGAGCGTGATGTTGGAAGAAACATTCAATCCGTCTCTGGGATTGAATGTTTGAATACTGAATGCTTTCTCTCTCGTTGGTTGTTGTGTTCCTGCTTAGAAAGTTAAGGAAATGTAATCATCCAGATTTTAAAATGTCTTGAATTGGATCTGCGGTAGCACTGTAAAATCACAATTTGATATATTGAATGGACTGAGCTAGAGTATTAGTACTTGGCTATACAGGAGAATAGCCTTTCTAGCTTGGTATGAAAATGTTTTCTAAGGTATGAAAACATTAAAATCATAGTAAGATAGTGACTTACAATCTTACAGTGCAGGGCTGCTCTCTAAACACATTGATCATTGTGGACATTGTGCAGGTTGGGTTTCTTTTAATTAAGCTTCTGAAATTCAGAATCAGAATTCCTTTATTAGTCCTGCAAACGGGGAGCTAGTGTACGAAGACTGATTATCCTGTGGTGGCTTCAAGTGGATTTGAGTTTAAATGTTTGAAATGTATTAATTGATTATGTGGAATTTAAAGATAATTGATCCACAGTGTGCATATCTTTCATTTTGCATTTTGATTCAGTCAATCATGTTAGTTAAGATTGACTTCAGTTAATCATCAGATTAACTTTGCTCAGTTGGAGTCAGCTAACAGTTCATCAAATGGCTGTATGAAATATGTGTCGGATAGGACTCAGAGTGTAGTCTCCAATGGTTCCAACTCGATTCCCTTTGATGTTAGTATAGATGTACCACAAGGGTCCATTCTCGGTCCTTATATATTCACAGTATATATAAACGATAACATCTCTTCGGCACTATTCTGTATGCCAGTGGCCTCACTCCTAATGTGGCCATTGCAAATCTGCAGTCTGCATTTGATACATTTCAGATCCTTTTAATGTGCCGTTATGCTATCCTTTTTAACTACTCTTACCCCACATAACCTTCCCCATCATAATTTCATCCAAGCCTTCATGGCCGCACCACTTTTCAACACAAAGTGACACCCTTGGTCACTGAGAAATAGCAAGTTGCCTCGATTTTAATGACCTTCGAGGAATGTAGAGAACCAAGATTGAAGGAGCCGTCATATTGACCGTCTATTATAACCGTTTATACTCCTTTGTCAAATGAAAATCCATACTTTGCTCTTTTGTATCCAATTTACCACCACCAAACTAGTCACAAGCACTTTCTGTGTTGCCAGCAAGTATCTGGAGTTTACCATACAAAAAAATCACTGGTACTGGATGTGTAGAGAGTGGGAGGGTTGTTTGTCCAGATGCCAGATGACATCCATTAATTTGAGTCCTCAAGTGCTTTCAGGTGGGAGGCTTAACCAAGGGTGCATCCCACGTCCCTCTTTTCAAATCTTTCTTCTGTCACCCTGTGAACCACAAATTGATCGAATCAGTCATCATTTCATTTTCCTTTATTCTTCTTAATAGGATGAGACAACAAACAAGACAATCCTTCAAGGGACTTTCAAAACATATTAAGATAAACAAAAGATAGGTCTTTAAAGGACAATCAGACAACAGGTAAACTATACGCACTATAGATGTTAATGAGGTATTCTGGAGCTGCTGCTCAGACGCGCTGTAAAATGGAAGTAATGCAGTCTGCAGACAGTGGATGTAGAAGGACGAATGCATGTGCACTGGAAAATACAGTGACAACCTCTCGGTTTTCTCATGGTACACATGCACTCAATCTGGGAGTCTTAAAGGTACTACGAGGAGTTGTTAGCTGATTATGAATCAGTCTCAGTTTAATACAGATGGCTCTTTAGAACTACATAAGCAAGAGAGACAATCAGAAAGTCGATTGCTCACCGGGTTTGACACCCCACAAAATTAGAAACAGCAAAATTCAAACTGTCTTTGTCAGTCTCACAGCCTGAGAAACGTAGTCACTCTGTAGCCCTGTGGTGAGGCAGATACTTCTCTGCTGACAGACAGCAGCATATAACGTAACATTTTATGTTGGCCTGTCTACTAAGCTTTCTTTTACTGTTGGCTTATTACTATGAGGATATAACATCACTAGCAAATGTCGATATCTTTAGCTATAGCTCAACAAAATAACTGTTACAGAGCAGCCGGATTTGTGAGCTGTACACTTACCAGTGTAAGGACATTTACTTCCAAAATGTGATTTGTTACGTATCAGTAGTTACTGTCATTTAAAAGTTACGTTAGAATATAATTGTTTGTGTAGAGCAATGGTTGAATGATTGGAGTATAACTGTCTTGACTGGGCTCTCCTCTGGAGTGCAGTTCTGGCCCATTCATGCAATCACATGCGGCAGTTATAACTATGAAGTGAAATCGCCCGGTTGCAAGAGAAGAAAACAATTCATTGCCTGAACCTTTTTTAAATACGCAAATTGCCTTGGACACAGGGACGAATCAGGGGCAAATCATGACGAATCATGAATATTTGAAAACTTTCCAATACTGCACTACATGATTCCATTTTTGTCCTTTTGTCTGATAAACTCAAACTAATGGGAGTATACTCAAGTCAAAGCATACTCCGCAGCCATTTCCTCACGTTGCCCACAGGATTCTGCTTCAGGATATTGAGGATACATTCTTAAATGAAAACATTAACAAAGATTTCCAGTTGTAGCATGTTACTGAAAATAGTAACCGTAATGATATCAACAAAATCCTTTAAGAAACATGTTGTAGTAATACGTTATTGCTCAAAGTCACATATTCACTTTTGCAGTGCGTTACCCACAACACTATAAGAATAAAAGTTCCTTGTCGCTGGATTCCTTTGCACAACCCTCTGAGACAGTATAGTTTAAGTTGAAAAGGCTGGTATCATTAACACGACACCAAAGTCCTTCAGGATTCTGTCATTCTTATTGAAAAATAAATTCATCATAAAAACAAGACGCACGTGTACTTTCCTTCCTTTGTCACCCTGGCTTAGGGCTCACATGATAAGTGAGATAATGTGGAGGGAGCCGGCCACTCTTGGGAAATGAGCCCCTTCAGAGTAAACAAGGCTGACTGTGTCGGACAAACAACCTCTTCGAGAGCTTGTTTTGCGATGAAGAACAACCCCATACACATACATACATTTCTTTTGCGGCGCACTTTAAAGTTCTTAAGCAATATCAAAGAAGTCAGTAAAGCACCACATACATATTGACTAGGGATTTCAGGTTAGATTAGATTTAGATTTTATTGTCCCAGAGGAAGATTGGTTTTTACAGCCAGTTCAGCACAAAGACGTAGAGATATCTTTATGCTTTGTATTGAAATAAGCAAACATCGGACTTGTTCCTCTGAGACTCCAATCCAATCCCCAAGCTTTATCTCCAACGGTAAGGGGGCATCTGTCAGACGCCTCTCACTGTAATTTTCTGCTTAGTAAGCACACTGTACTTGAATCACTAAAACTAGTGGCCCAGAGTTAATTCATGGTGTATGTAAATGAGGTTCTTCTGCAGTGTAGCAATTCTAGCATGTCACATTTAAGACTTTTGATTTGTTCCTGTCTCTGTCTCGGGCTTGCCTGTTTTCTTTTTTTTGCATGACAACTCTCTTAATCCGTCTTCATTTTTTTATTATTTTCTTTTTGCACGTTTTAATCACCCCAAGTCGACTCAGACTGCTTGAGGAAAAGCTTTCCGCTCACCTCCCGTGGATTCTCCTTTTCTCTCCATGTCATCCAGTGATACAGTTGTCTCTTGCCGTTAGCATTGCGGTTGTATTTTTACACCATAGTGTTTCTGAATGTCATTATTGATAGACCACATTGTTGCGGTTGTCGTGGGAAGAAAAAGCCGTGCTATTTTACATTATGCAAGACAAAATTAGGAGTTTCATCACATCTGTTTCAGTACTCACATTTGTGGTTAATGTAGTCCTTAAGTGCCTCCTATGAGATGCCTCTATAAAAGATCAGAAATAGTAGGTGCATCATTTTTATATGCAGGCTCTGAAAGGGGCAGGGGCCATGGTCCTTGAACCTTTGTGGCATGTTAAACCTCCTGTTCTCGATGTTATCTCTCTTTTCGCTGTGGACTGAATACTCTTTTAAAGGGCAATTCGTCAGTAATGCCGGCAGAGGCTGTGGAAAGCACCCGCAGAGAGAAACTTTTGATAATCTGCTGGTGAGCTTCTGTGCAACCTTTGCAACCTGAAAAGCCAGTGTACATGCATTCACAGCCTCTCGCCAGTACAGGTTTGAAATAAGTACGACTTCGAGATGTCAAAGAAAGTATCAGTTGAGAAAATAATTTTGACTTGACTTATGAAATTTCCAAAAATGTTTGCCTGGAAAAAGAAGGAAAGTTATGGGGTCATTACAGGTCGATCAGTTGAGGAGTCTTAATGTGCTCGGCAAAGGTAGGTTGCATTCTGCTCATACGACTCTGACTAGCAGAGTACCACTTCAGAAGCCACTGTCTGCATTTCAAATATGTCGAGAGGGGTCCAAAAGTCTGTCAGAGAGCATCCAGAGTGTCCACAGACGAGGAGAAAAGTTTAAAGGCGTATGGGCGGCAATGGAAGACGCAAATAAGATGCAGGCTAGCTATTAGCTATTTATTAAAGCTATTACACCGTTGTGGGACTGTTATGCTATTTACCGACATGTTTTTTATCACTAATGTGCTTGTAAAGCTAATGAATCTAACAAGGCAAATCAGTAACTGCATTCTAAGATCTCCCCTTTTCAGTTTTGTTAGAGCAGCAGAGGGCGCATTCATACTGCTCAAGAGGGTGGACACATTTTCATAAGACCCGCCCTACTTTTCTCACCACCCCGCCTGTCTGCATCACCTAATGAGCCCAGAGACACGGCAGCTGCGACAGCCTCGCAGTGTGTTTACTTCCAGGGAAAGTACCGTTGTTGTAGAGGGAGGGAGGGACTGCTGCTGGCTGCTGGCTGCTCTATTGTTTTGCTATTATACAAAGTCTTGTCATTTACATTTACATTTAGGGAATTTTGCAGACGCTTTTGTCCAAAGCGATACACATACAGTTATTTATACATTCATACACTGATGGCCGTGGATGCCATGCAAGGTGCCGACCAGCACACCAGTTTGGGGTTCAGTTTGCCCAAGGACACTTCAACACGCAGACCAGGGGGATCAAACCAGCAACTTTCTGATAACAAGACGCCGGCTCTACCCCTGAGCCACAGCTGCTATGGCTGGCTAATTTCATTTTACTGTAGAAGGAAAGCAGAAGTACCTCAAGTTAAAGTAAAACAAATTGTACAGGAATAATGCATTCTTTGTACATCAGATTTATCATTAAAGGTCAAATCATCCTTTTTGAGAGGCTAATTGTGCTAAAAAAAACCTTGTGAAACGTGCAAAGAGGTGAAAAATGTTATACATATTTCTTTAACTGAATTAGGATCACAATAACACTAATGCACTGTTTTACTAGCCATGGGCTAAATTGGTTCACTTTTTCTATAAGTAAACCCTAACCCTACTGTAAGGAAAATGAAATTCATATTCAATTATTTAATTAAATTGAAATTCTAACAAATCAACCAACTTTTACATACGGCATGTAAAAGTAAGTGGGCTTCAGTTGCTGTTTCATTAGTCAGATATGCACTGCAGTCAGAAAGCACGAGGACACTGACACAGGTGTAGGATTCAGTGACACACATGCAAACATGCGGCGAAATATGGTGTCTGCAAAATAGCACCAGCGCTGACCACAAAATCTCTATTGTTTTGTTGTGACAAACTGTGACTAAGTGTGAACCAAAGAACGTGAATGGTGAAACTATTTATGTGTGAGCATGATCTCATTCTCCTCCATTACACCTGGAACAGAAACTCAGCTCACCCACACCTATTCAGCCTGTGTGAAAGCATGTGTGTGTGTGTGTGTGTGTGTGTGTGTGTGTGTGTGTGTGTGTGAAGGAGAGTGTCACATCCTGCTGAAATGTCACATTCTGAGAAATTATTTTATAAATAAACATTTGTTCATCAGTCTGCTCCTATATTTTACTATAATTAGTTTATCATGTGGGGCCATAATCCCACAGATGGAATCTTTGCATCATTGCCTCCGCAGCCGAGCACATCCACCAAATGTCTGACTGAATGCCTCTGAGAACTGGTGCTAAATCACTTAGATGACCTGATTCTGCTGCAGCTTTTCAGGTCCTCTCTTACCTACTGCATGCACCAAACGCACACCGTGCTGTGACTGATACATACAGTAGTGTCAATCTGGTTTCTGTGGCAGCTTATTTTTCCATTTCAGCACGAAAAGTGTTTCCAAATAACAAAAGAAAACCGTTGGTTTTCCACTGCAATATGGCTGTGATGACTGTTAAATCTCGAGCACCAAAATGCATGTTAACCGCAGATCCCAATGTTGAGCATCGTTAAAGTCCCCCTCCAGTCAAAAATGTGCTTTCCCTCTTGTTCAGACACTTGAATGCTCGAGCTTAACTGTGTGGATTGATGTACGTGTAGTCTGACACCACAAGGCCGTTTTCACATTCTGACAAATTCAACACAGTGTTTATTTTCCTCTGTGCTCATCGAAAGTCTGTTTTTAAGGGGTTGAGCATGATTTATAACATCACATATCATTTGGATCTGAGCCAGTGTTCAGCATGTGATGTGCAAACTTGAAGCCTCCAGTGCACACACACTGACAATTGACTTCATAGTGAAGAAGGGGGCATGTTGCGTCCGGCAGTTACACCTGTATATTCTGCAGTTTTCAATTAGGATTCACTGTGATAATTACATTTCGTTTCCTGCTAAGAACAAGTCAGAAAACACATTAGAGAAAAATGAAATGCTGTTTCCTTCACAGATCTCAGGACCGGGCTGTTAGCGTCCTGTAGAGCACTGTTGTGCGGTTGGGTTTGGAAGGCGCTCTCTAAGAATTAATGTAGTCAACAATCTTGAAGTACAAGGTCTATCTTGGGTTTCTGGATGTAATTTCACACTGTGCACAGATATTTGTGTGCCATCGAAATCCTACACACTGCACCACAAGCTGTTCACAACAGCTCATTTACCTACTCATTTGTTTGCTTTCTTTGGAAAGCTCACACATGGGGACTTTCTGTTTTATATCAGACTCTGTCTCCGCACTGAAGACAAACCTCCACAACAATATTGTTTCTTGTTACTGTAGATTCCGCGGTTGCCTCCAGAGTTGTTTCATTAGTTATTTTGGTTTTGATCACTCATTGCACGTCTTTATGGATTTCTATAGTGCTTTTCCACTCTACTGACCGCTCAAAGCGCTATACAACTCATTGACCCATTCACACACACATTCATAAACTGATGGTGGAGGCTGCCATGCATGGTGCCAATTTGGGGTTCAGTGTCTTGCTCAAGCACACTTCAACATGCAGATGGGGCGCGGGGGCGGGATTTGAACTCCGATAACTAGAAGACCCGCTCTACCTCTTGAGCTGCAGCCACCCCTTTTACACATCTTGGCTTCATCTATGAATATTTGCAGAATCCGTTTGGGGACACTGAGGTTCCCTGTTACCTTTTGAGTGAAGTTGCACCTAGCACATGCTTTTTGCTGGGTGACATAATGACACATCTGTGAGAAAATGGTACATATGATTCTTCAAAACACAATGCCCTTATTGAGACATTAAACTAGCTCTGTTTTAGTTGTTGCTGCTTTTAGATGGATACACAGTGTTTGGCCTATTATACTGCTCTGTTGAACACATCCCACGCACACATAATAAGGGCCCATTAAAGATTAGGATGGATTTTTTTACCGAGGCCAAAGTCCAAATTAAGCCACCTGCCCCCGGGCTCCCTGTGAGGGTTGGAGTCCATTGTAGATGCCTGCAGCAGGTATAATGCAGATTGTCTGATCCTACAGCATTAGTACATATACCAGACTGTCGCTTATATCTTGGTTTGTATATCCTTGATGGGATGAGACTTGAACGAGGACATGCCTTTCAAATACCGGAAGCTCGGAATTATGAATTTGCGGGGCAGTAATTGCGTTGGCGGTCTTACCATCAGCTCCTGGAAATGTCATGAGTTACTGTTAATTACTTGCCTGTAATGTCTTTAATTAAATTTTATTATCTATAGTTCCTTGTTATTAAAACTCTGGGTTATTAAAACACTTGGCCAGTGTTTCATCACACCCAGGAAGAACCTGGGCGTCACCTTGGATGTCTGATTGACAGTCGTTAGGCTAATTGGTGTATGGAGAAGGTGACTTCTGTGGAGGGATAAACAGTGAAACCTGTACGGTATATACTGTGTATTTTTCACAGGACCTTATTCAAAGTGATTTAGAAAAACAATCTTGATGTATAATGGCCAGAACTGAGAACAGAAGGCTGGTGAACACGTCAGTGTCGAAGGCTTGGCAGTGATTCCGTGCCGTAATGCTTTGAAATAACTATTGATAATGAATGGTAAACAGTGTTGGGGCTTGTTACTCAAAATACTAATATATTACACATTACACATTACTCTCAAAAATACATTACATTACATGATCACTTCCTGAAGAAAGTAATTAGTCACATTACTAGTTACAGTACTCGTTACATTCTGGCGTCTCATTCATGTTGCTCCACGGTTCCTTAGCAACAAGCTTTGCGTGCCGTCTCCGTAGGTGCTTCGTTAAGTTTGAGGTAGTGTTAGCAGCGGTGGAGAGAAATTTCCACCATGGGCAAAGTGTGCACCTTACAGTCAAGTTATTTTCCTTACGTTCAGTAAATTCAAAGTAATGTTTGTATCTCCAACCGTCAAAAGCAATCGAGTTTGGCGAACTGTAATGTGATAACTATATTCAGAACAGTAATGCCCTACAGTATTCGTTACTGAAAAAAGTAATATTACAGTAACACCCAAAACTGATGGTAAATGTATAGTTAATTTAAGAGTTAAGGTTTGAATAACTATGAATGAGCCATTTAATAATAGTGTTTAAAATAAAGTGTTAAATGTTGTCCCTGCTACGCTTATTTGACTGTTAAATCTGTAGACTGGGGCAGATGTGTAATGCTTAACAGCTTGTCAGCACCATTAAATTAACTCCTCTATCTGCTTTGCATGTATTTGCATTCATTCATGAAGTTGTTACCGTTTTGTGTGTATGTAACATTTATTTGTGCATCTAAACACACAAGCTTGTCTCGTTCCTCAGATATCAACACTTGTCAACAGTGTTGCACTACTTCAGATTATTAAAAAAGGCTGATCTGGTCTCAGAATCGACCACATGTTTGCTGGGTCTTGTTTCCATCTCAGACAAAGACGACTCTGGGTTTAATTTCAAAATCAGTCGAGACAGCGGCAGCAGTGACATCACTGAATTGTTTGAGTGTTGAATAAAGATGACAGAGCTGATTTAACTCCATCTTGTTTGCTCACAGAAAACAGTGCACATAAAATTCACATCTGCAACGCTATGAGATTATTTTATCAAGCCAGTTCACATGGTACGCTTACATATAGACGCATATACCTTATATGGTAATAAAAGAGGTGAATGAAGATGAATTTTCATTTGTCTTCTGTGGATGTTTTTATGTGTTTGCAGATCTTTCAGACCAATGTTATGCGAGCCTGTGGTTTGCATGTTTCCGCATTTCTTTGTAAGCGTGCCATGCACTGTGGGACAACCCCTCAGGGTCTCGGTCTTGTCTCAGTCTGGATGCTCCCTGGTCTCGGTTATGACTGGGTCTTAGTTTAGGTGGATTTGATTGCGACCCTGCTTGTCAGTGCGCAGTACAAACAAGCTTTTGTTTCTTGTTTGGCAAAAGTGTTCAGTTGTATTTCAAATTAAAGTCATTAAAAGCTCATCTGGCCCAAAACATTCTAAATCAAGTTCCCCTTCAATGTGCATCTGACTTGATTTCATGCTCATTTGTTCAGGAATATGCTCTCAACAAGGAAACATTTCAAGTAAATTTTTTTATTATCTTTGTAGGATGGCACAACTCTGCCTTCTACTTGACAGCCTCAAATCTGAAATGATATTGTTCAACTTTTCAAACTTTAAAAGAGTTGCAGGAAGTGTTGTTGGCGCCCCTCTGGGTAATCAATCCCCACTGCCAGAAATCTTGCTGTTTTATTTATTTTTTTTAAATTGTGACCTCGCTGTTGAACCGCATGTCAGGACATCACCGTTTTCTTCAGCTCAGAGTTACGGCCAAAAAGAATCAGACTATTTCATATCCTTTGGTGACCTGAACTTTCATTTTCCTCCTCCGGCTGGACTTACGGAACTTTCTCCCCTGCTGACATTAGTCAAAGGTCACTCTCCCTCCTCTCCTTATTTTTTGCTAACACGCCACAACAATCTTGGCCTCACTGCCCTGACTTCCTGTTAAGCAGAGATTCTAGTTCTATAGTGATTGTAGGGAAGATTATAGTTATCACCGTTAAAGCACACTTTGGTTCTTCTTTGACAATGGACAATCACTTGCTCGCCAGTTCAGACCCTTAGATACTTTCCAACCTTTAGAGTGCCATTTCTTCCTCTTCGGGATCTGAGTTTAGAAGAAAAGGCACTTTCATAATCCAGACTTTTACTTATCAAATTTAGTCGGTTTTGCTGCGTTGCAGAGCCACTTGCATAATCTGTCAATTTAATGACACCGTATCAAGAGTTTGACAAAGACATATGATGGGCATGGGCTTTGATTCTGCTTTGAGAAAGACTCTGACTAAGGTATATTATCCCATTATATCTAAGTCTGTAAGTTTTGAATATATACAACTACTTCCTGTTGTCTTCTCTGATGTTCACAGCATTAATGCAGATCATGATATCAAAACTCTGCAGCTGTATTTAGTCTCCTTTGAGGGATTGTTAAGGCAGAGATAAACTGTGCACTTTTTAGTTCAAGGAGACTTTGGCATCACAATGCAGATGATGTCCTATTTTTAGAGGAAGTGCACTAATTAGGCTGTGGATTTAAGCCTTTTTTTTTTCAAGCCCATGGTGAGACAGATTTCTTCAAGACTCCGGCTCAGTTTCATAACCCAGCCTGAACTGGAATGGCATTTATCAGCGTTTCAGTACCTTGTAGCCACAAAAAAAAAGAAAAAAAAAGAAAGAAAAACTCGGACTGGTTTTATTTTTGCCAGGTGATGCATTGCGTGTTGCAGTTTAATGGTGAAGTTATTGTGGTAATATATGTGATTCTGCCCCTTCCAAGGACTCGCAAACACCCAATTCAGAAAAGGTGTTTTTGCTTGTTTTGTTTACAGGGATGTTTTGACCTTCATTATGCAGAACACTGTATGTGCAGAGTTTTAAAGAGGCTGCTGCTGAAGGGGAAAGTTTTGCTGTGCTCAATGTAAATCTGAAATTTAAGAGCATTTTCTGTCAAGCAAGTTGTGGTGCAGCAACTTACACCAGTGTCATCAAGTCTCCAGGGCATTTTGATTGAAATTCTCCTTTCCAGTAAAGTAGGAACATCGTATTTTTGATTAAAATGTAGAAATTAAAATGTGCATATTGAACAAGTTGATGTAATTTTTATGAAAGTAATTAGAACTTTTTGTGGGGGGGAAACAATCAAACACACAGCAGCTTCAATATTTTTGCATTTGTCTTAAAGCGTGCTTTTAATGGATTTTTAAACTGCTCCCTTTATTTTTTTGATTTCTTGCTTTCCTCAACTATACAACGCCCCTTTTATCCCAACAGCAGGCAGCGTAAACACTCTGATAATCCCACTGTAGGCTATCAGGCAAGAACCAAACAGAAGACAGACAGAAGACAGAACTAGCATGTTGGAAAACAGAGCGGGAGTGTTCGCTTAAAGGCCCACAACCTTTGTCAATTTAAAAAAAAAAAAAAACAGATCTAAAGGGGGAGTGAATATTGATAAGGAGAAACTAGAAACACATTTTATTTAATCAGTCAACTAAACCAGTCCAGACGCCAGGACAAAATGTTAGCAGTTCAAATTTCTGCAAACTGTCATAGCCTATGTATTATGCTGACTTTCCTACAAAATGAGTGACATCAGGTTCACATTAAATATTCATTTCTTGACTTTCGTATCGATGAATCAACGGGGTGGGACTGCAGTTACAGCTGTAACTGCCTTGGTTTACCCTGGCAATGGGATGCCAAGCCGCAGTTGAGTCTGCGTTTCAGCATTTGTAAGTGTGAAACACCTGGATGTTTTGAGGCGAGGGACCACGTGTTGCATCATTTGCGGGTATGCATGACACCACCACTGGATATGTTAAGCAGACCTCAGCCTGTTCGTTGCAGCAAAAACTGGACATGTTTTGATGGGATGTCCGAACATCAGCGTGATTGTGGCTGAAAACAGCAACTAAAGAGAACCGCACCTTAACTGTGGTTTTGCAGGAACGTAGCCTACTAAGCTAACATTAGTCTGGCAATTTGGCTAGACACAAGACATGGCTTTAGCTCAGTGACGCTGCTGTGCTGTCTCTTAACATTGATCTGTTAGCTTCGGAGAGGGTAAAATTAAAACTGTGTGTGTAGTTTGCATCTGTGTGCTATGCTGAATTAGCTACATTAGCTTTCTCAAAAGACCAGCTAAACCACTGCTGAACACCTAAAAATTAATGAATCAAAGACTTAAACATGTTATATTTGATGATTCCTAATTCCCCATCTGCAAATGACTAAAAAGGGGGTTTGTTTCAGTTTTTAAAATTTCCAAAATCTGATTCAGCATGTTCACTTTTTGTATACCACTGAGAATAAGTTAGAAACCACCTCTATATTTGAACTCTATGTTAGCCTGCATCCATTACTGATGATCTCAAATTTGCTTCTCTGGCCCTCTCTCCAGCCACATCCCTGCTCCTCAAAACCTGTTCATTCCACCTGGTTATTACCTACCTGTCTACCAGATGCCCTCTGGCTTTCCATTTAACTCCCATTTGACCTCCGATCGCCTCGTTCTCCTCACCCGAGCTTCTCAGCCCGTCTCCCCACCAGCATCTCGTTCCCTTGTCCGCCCTGCAGCACATGCACCACTCCCTTCTCCACGGTCACTCGTCAGATCATTCAAGTTCCTCCGTTGCTTCGGAGCCACCTGTACCCTCACCTGCACCTGTCTGTCCGCGAGGCTATTTGCATCTTCAGCTGGTCATTAAATCATAGAACTGTCCCAATCGACCTCGACTACCTGCGCTCGGGTCCTTCTTCCTGCTGCCTCACTGCAGCCTGTCTGATTATCTCTGACTATTTCCGATGATCACGTAGACATCCCAGCTATAAAATGCTCAATAGAATTTAAATTGCACCCCCTTAAATATCAGTAATCATTCAAAATTCATCTTGATTTACAAACAATAGCTCTATACCTAGCAGCTCAGATAATTAGTTAACGAGGTACAGATGGTGAGGCAGGCAGCAGCAGGGAGGGCTGATGAGGGAATGAGCCACAGGTGTGCGGGTCACAGGGAACACAATGAGGGCACCTGGTGGGCAGGTTGATGAATGTCTGCCACCAAAGTCTGATGTCTCAGAATTTTTTGATGACTTAAAGCTCATATGGAAATTTGAGTCTAGGTTGAAACTAGTCGGTCAGGGCAACAACCTGGTCAGAGGATTCAGTGAACCAAATGGAGGGCAGCAGGCAGCAATTAGTCCATGGAGCAACTTAATCCTTCAAATTATGTGTTTTTTTCCCCTGAACCTGCCTTCATGCAAATTAATGCTTGATAAGTCTGAGTTATGCTGCGTTCTATTGCAAGTCGGAAGTTGGAATTTCTGACTTCCAATCCTGACTTCCAAAACCTGGACGCTTGCTGGAAACGGGAGATCTTCTCAAAGACTTCTGTTGAGCACAGATCGACTGAATGAAAGTGAAAA
Organism: Diplodus sargus; assembly: GCA_903131615.1. Classification (NCBI taxonomy): domain Eukaryota; kingdom Metazoa; phylum Chordata; class Actinopteri; order Spariformes; family Sparidae; genus Diplodus; species Diplodus sargus. Next base: position 1,193,561 of record CAEMYA010002117.1, read on the forward strand.
TGACAACTACAGATTGTATGTACTTCATGTTTCACAAACAAACACTATATGATCTAAAAACTGAGGAAGCAGTCAAAAGCATGGGGTTACTGTGTGGTACTGCTTTGATGTCATCTGTGTATATGTTGCAAACTCTTTTATTGTTTCTGACTTGGATGACTGGTCCACTCCACTTTTCCATGTTGGAAGTCGTTGGAGGTTTTGCCTGGAACATCATTCCTGACACTGAAGCAGGCAGTCTGTTTCCAGTGTAAAAGGCTATAGTGGAGCGCTTGGAGCTAGAGAGACGCATATTTCCCTCAAGAGTTGATGGAGACTGTAAATGTGCAATAAATCCAAGAGGCACTTTTGCAAAACTTATTTTCTACTGTCTTTATTAACTTCAACCTAACTTATGTTAATAACCACAACTTCCTGTATTCTGCTAGTGGGAGTGATCCCCCGTGGCCCTGCAACCATGGCAACTCATTCTACAGACACCAACTAAAAGAAGTACATGGATTCCACATTGATCAGGATGCAAACACATAATAAATGATACTGTTACTAATTATTGGCTGCTGATAATGCTGCTTTAAATTTAGCAGTTACTTCTGGATATAGAGCTATTTCACATTTATTTTGATTTAAAAAAAATAGTTACAGCACCTTTAAATGTGCACTTTGTAGTTTTGTGGAAGACATTTTAATCAGAAGAATTTTTGGTTTATGCCTAAACAAACTAAATTAACAGCCTCTCTTTAGTTTCCTGACATAAACTGAACAAACATACTGACCTTAAAGGGACAACACACTTTCACACTGTTTTACTTTTAAAACACTGAAACATACCTTTACCTTACCATACCTTGCCACCTTTCTAGCTTCAAGCAGTGTTCCAGGGACCTTAAACACAATAAATCAACAATGTAGTTTGGAAAAGGGATGTTAATGATCGATCATTAATCGATGCATTGCATTTAAGAATTTGGCCGATTACAAATGCTGTTTGCCAGTCAGAGGCAGAAACAAATACAATAAAAAACACATTAAAGATGCTTGATTTTCAAATATATCCAAACAAAACACAGAATACTGGTGTGAGAAAATGTATTTAATTGATATACAAGTAATCTTCTAATCTATACAAGTAAAAAATACAAAAAGACATTTGACACAAACTGATATCACATCTCAGCCATTTAGTCGCCTCAGTGTTGGTTGGATTTTACTGTCAGTTGTTGAACAGTGACAGACGGGAGCTCCCGCAATAAAACAAAGCCGTTATTTTGTGTTATTTCATTTTAAATGAAAGTAAGTTTATGCTTCCTTTCTCTGTTTTCATAACTCCTAATGTAGCCAACTGTGATGTTAAGTCAAATGAAGATCATGTCAAACAGTTTCTGATGGAAGAATGTTCAACATATTTAATGTATTATCATGATTAATCGACAATCGTTTAAAGAAAATTACTTAGAGCGAAACTCTCGCCAAAATGCAACCTAGAGTTTTTTTGTGAATATACCTGAGTCAAACCTTCGTGTAAAAGCACAATTACGACGAAAGAGGCACTTTTAAGATTTACCGTATTTTCATTTTGTGTCAAACTAATTTTCAATGTGAGTGCTACGGGGATTTTTTATGATAGCATCAAAATTGCTATTTTTGAAACACTAAGAAGTAGAGTTCTCAACGGGCCTGAAAATTACAACCTGACCCGACCCGGCCCGCGGGTTTTAAGCCCGAACCCGACGCAGCCCGACACACCAGCATGAATTGTCTGCCCGAACCCGACCCCCCGCGTGCCTGCATTGTTTTCCTCATACACTTGTTATCATGATGAGACAGACAGCAGACGGAAAGGTGACGCGAGCCAGGAGACAGGTGCTGCGTCAACGTCAGCAGCAGCACCCGCTGCAAAGAAGACACCGCGCTTCAACCAGTGGGAAAATATATTCAGAGAGACAGAAACAGACGATTTCCCCACTCCTCGAAGCAAGGGTGAATTCGCCTGTGGCAAGTTTCCTTTTAGCTTATTCCATCTTCTCCAGCCAGGCTATAGGCGCGAGTATACGTCACGCATTGGCGTCAGTTCTGCGTCTGCCCCTCCCCATGAAGCAGGCAGCCAGACTCACTCTTCACCACAGGTCAACAGCGATGATTCACAACAAACAATATATAATTTACAATCTGCAAGAAATGTGTTTTATGAAATGTGTTTTATGAAAAAGGAAGCCCGAGGCCCAGCCCGACCCGGCTCATTTGCGTATTTTTTGGGAACTAGCGGGTCCGGTCGGGTTTGTTGGGCCGGCCCGACCCGTTGAGAACTCTACTAAGAAGGCTCGACACAACATGAAACTTGAGCATGAGCATCAAGAGCATTGTGTACACAGAGTTTTCTAAAAAAGAAAGTTTTTGAAACTACTTACGTTAGCAAATGCTTGTTCCGCTAGCCGCCGTCCTGCCAGTCGATAAGTGTCGATCTCCCAATGCGACGTAACATGGAGGACAGTGAAGGTGAACTGCTCCTAAAGCTTAGTTCCATATAAATGCATGGATGATTCGATGTCTTGTTGTTAGCGATAAACAATGTTGACCCTGAAGTTGAAAAAGGAGCCTCATAAAAAACAATACTAACATGAAAAGTTGGAAAAGTCACGTGAGATCTTGCGTGGATAGTTGTTGCCGGAAGACAGTAGCGTTCCACCTTAACTCTCCTCCAGGTTATGTCGCATTTGGACGTAGATACTTCTCGGCTGCCATGACGGCAACTCGCGGAACAAGCAACTGCTAACGTGAGTTGTTCAAAAACTTTCGTTTTAGTAAACCCTGCATACACAAACAGTGTTTTCAATGCTCGTGTTCATGTGTAGAGACCCTGGTGATACTACGAGCAAAGTATCATGTTGTGTTGAGCCTTCTTCGTGTTTTAAAAATAGCAATTTTGATGCTAGCATAAGAGTGCCCCAGTATGGAGAGAATTTTGTTCCTTTATTATTCAATCAAATAGAATAGATTTGAAACCAAAAAAGAGATTTGAGAGCAAAAAAGTGTAAGTGGCAATCAAAATTTTTATTTTTGAGATCAAAACAGGACAGGTTGCAATTAAAAAAATTTTTTTGAGAGAACATATTTCTTCAACTTCAATCAAAACTAATGTTTGTAAGTACAAACGTACAACCATTTTGCTTATAAATCAGTCCTCTTTGCTTGCGAGTTATAAACCTTTGCTTGCAAATCAGTCCTCTTTGCTTGCAAATTCTAAAGTTTTGCTTGCGAATCCAACTGCACTTGATGGGTGGGGCATACGCTGGTGGATGAGAAAAGAGTTTCTATTGGTTGGTTTGACCTGGCTCCAGTGCCAGCTACGTCTTCTGCATTCCCCTGTGCTGTGCTGCTTGGAGGCAAGCCTGTCGCTCTTGAAACGTTTCCCATAAGTAATGAATTGCGCTTTATAGCGTTGGCTACAGCCTGCCGTACATTCACAACAACAACAACAAAACAAACAATGAATTATAATGCCCGGCTGCTGCAAGCACACTCAGCAACATGGTTGTCTCTGCTAGTCACGGCCTGAGCAGAGTAGCCTAATGAGTGAGTGAATTACAGGGAGGCGTAGACAACGTGGGGCTGTGATTTAAACATTTAACGTTAGTGTTGCATGGAACTCGCGGTGCCAAAACGTCACGGTTCCTACACAACAGTATTGTCAGCCGGGGGATGGACGGATGGAGAAGACCGCAATTAATTACTTATGGGAAACGTTTCAAGAGCGACAGGCTTGCCGCCAAGCAGCACAGCACAGGGGAATTCAGAAGATGTAGCTGGCACTGGAGCCAGGTCAAACCAACCAATAGAAACTCTTTTCTCATCCACCAGCGTAGGCCCCGCCCATCAAGTGCAGTTGGATTCGCAAGCAAAACTTTAGAATTTGCAAGCAAAGAGGACTGATTTGCAAGCACAGGTTTTTAACTTGAAAGCAAAGAGGACTGATTTGCAACCAAAACTTTATAACTCGCAAGCAAAGAGGACTGATTTATAAGCAAAATGGTCGTACGTTTTTACTTACAAACATTAGTTTTGATTGAAGTTGAAGAAATATGTTCTCTCAAATTTATTTTTTTTATTGCAACCTGTCCTGTTTCGATCTCAAAAATAAAAATTTTGATTGCCACTTATTCTTTTTTGCTCTCAAATCTCTTTTTTGGTTTCAAATCCATTCTATTTGATTAAATAATAAAGGAACAAAATTCTCTCCATACCCCTGCACTCCATTGAAAATTAGCTAGCTAGAAAACGAAACTACGGTAAACCTTAAAAGTGCCTCGTTTGTCGTAATTATGCATTTACATGAAGTTTTGACCCTTATTCAGTCACAAATAAAGCGTTGGTTGCTTTTTGGTGAAAGCTTCACTTTAAAATTGCCTCTTTCGTCGTAATTCTGCTTTTATATG
>CAEMYA010002117.1:1219607-1230939 GCA_903131615.1 Diplodus sargus
TTTTTTTTAAAGCAGTGCAATAATTGTGTCCGCTGAGTTATTGCTTTACTCAGATGAAAATGTAGCCTCATGAAAGAGCCTTAATCTCTCTTCCGCTGTTTGAAAGCAAAAGCTACTTTTCAAGGATGGTAATGTGTTTTTTTTTTTCATTTTTTTTTTCAAACACTTTGATAACAACCAAGATGCCTTAGAAAAACTGCCAAGAGACCCTTGAGCTTTGGTCTGGATATGTCCACACTGAATGATTTCTGAAGCTTTTGATGAGCCAATCAGATTTTTTTCCCACTCGATATTCATGCCCTTCATAGGATGAACCCTTGCCATTTTAGATGGGGGTTTGTCTTTTTCCACTAAAGATATTATCTAACAGATAGGGTGGTGTGAAATTTCATGAACCTCCAACACTTTTGACATTAACGGCACCCTCAAGATTACTAGAACTTTAGCCCCAAATAACAAGGCTCTAAGGTACTTTATGACACTGTCTAATATTGGTCTTATGACCCTTGTAGCCTCTTGGGTCTCCTTTCTGTAGCCTTCTGCATTTGCCTCACTTCATTTGCCTCTGGAGTGAAATATCCAACTTATCGTTGATAAGACACCAATATTACCTGCCGATGCCTATCTCATCTGTACACTCATTTGTGGAAATTGTGACAGTATAATTTCGTGCCTGTGAAATAATGATGATTTATCTCACAGTTGCTACTATCATTATTCAGAATCACTGTGACTAGTGAGCCATAGGTAGATCACTTATCACTGTCTGACCCACTGAAAGAGCAATTCAAAATGCCAAATCATGCTTCCATTTTCCACTGTTTGTTTCGCTGAGATGTTTTTTCTCTCTATCTTGAAGAAGGCATACTCTGTAACGGCCCGACGCAGTGAAAGCCCGCTGTTGTTTTTCGACTGTGCTGTTTCATTCAGCTCCGCTGCACTCATAGCCGGCCAAGCTGGTCACTTAGTTAGCCGCCCTGTGCCATAGACACCTCCTGGGGCTTTGTCCACTCCCACTTCCTTGGATGCAACCCTTAAGGAGCAGAGCTGGGTAGGAAGTCTCAAATCTTCATTAATCAGTGACAGATTTTCATAAAGCAAAGTGTGTCTCTGCGCTTCCTGTCAGGAGGTAAAGCGAACAATCATTTCCATGGGAAGTAGAGTACAGAAAATGAGGGAACAATGAAAACACGGAGAATGAGGACATGAATGAGCTTGGTGAGAATGGAGCGGTTGTTAGTCCTGAGATGCATGAGACGGGGTTTGGATACAGTTTTAGCTGACGTAGCCAAGGACAGAGCCCTTTTAGAAGCATTCGCTCATTAGAGAGCACATCTCGCATTGTTTATGGACTTTAATGAGCCTTGCCGCAACCAAGGGTGGAAAAACAAAGAAGAGAAAAATACGGACTTTGCACTCAAAAGTGTAACAGGTCCGCTCGCGCAGGACAGCGACAGAAAGAGCTTGAAATCCTGCCTCCTCTGCTAATCAGTCTTTTCTGAACAGTACGCGCTCCTCATGCATTTGGGGATGAGGTCCAGCTACCCCAACCCCCCCACCTTCACCCTCCTGTCTCTCTGTTTCTCATTACTGCTATTGCAGAGAACAATCTCAGGGCACCATTTTGCAGAGGACATTGAGGAGCTTAATTAGTTCATTCACGGATATGGCTCTCCTTACTAGCCCAATGGCTTTAGTGCCTCTGGAGAGCCTTAAATGCCAGCTCCCTCTTGCAGAAAAGCCTCAAACTGTACAGAATATAAAATATCCGTCGGGTTAATAAGGAAGAACCCCAGCAACCTTCTTGCATTTATTTATAACATTTGCACCTGCTTCGAAGGGCTCGCGGTGGCACTGTAGTGGCAGAAGTGAAGATGAAGATGACATGATACTCGATTCATAAATGCCCCTGTACACCATCAAATCTTTTTAACACTGCTGTCCTCCCGGCTTGATTCGCTCAGTGCGAAACAAGCTAAATTGCATAAAGGGGCTGGAAATAGAGCATGGGGTTGAAAAAATAAGGTCCGGTGTGAAGGAACAGTGTTTAGTTTAATGAATACCTTCATAAAACCAATTAAGTTACCAAACTGAACCCGTATTTCTCCTTAAGCCGTTTCCCAGTCGTGGCTGTTACGGTTTTTCCGCTAATGAAATAATACACTGCATACACTGTTTCATAATATTAAAATGTTCATATATATTCATGAACCTAAAGATACAAAAGGTAAGATGTATGTTAACCGCCTAATACTAGGGCTACTGGATGTATTTTTTTTTTTCGAACTGAAAGGGTCTGAAAACGAACAAGGAAAGCCATTTTTGTAAGCAAACAACCTTGAGATGCATTTGCTGAGTGCTCTTTGGCCTCAAATTGACAAAAATGTCTGTTAGCGGGGTTCTTGGTGAGACTCTCAAACTAAATGAGCTGCATCCGATAATGTGATTTTGAATTACAGAGCTCATAACTCAGTATACATTGATTGAACAGAGGTTTAGGTCTCCAGTGATGGGAAAATGATACCAAAAACTCAATAACAGCGAGGTCCTCCTTTTCGAAAAGGTGCAATTATGTAATTCTTTTCATCCTATCTTCACGATTTCAATGACATCTGAACTCTCATTAGAGAGACGAGCTCCAGAAAATGGATCCTTGGGAGTAATATAGAGTGCTCGGACTGAAATGGGAAATCAAGTTTGGGGGCTCGGGCTGTTTGCAGTGCTTCCTGTAACACTATCCTGTTTGTGGAATGGGGGGTATTCCTGAAATGACATTCAGTTTCTGGGCAACAGAGCAGCAGCTGTGCATATCTTTGTATCCAGGGGGGGCTGCGGTGCGATAAAAGCCCATTGATGCAGCTGTGTTTGAACAGGGAGATTGCAGTTCGATCAGTGGCTCGAGGGATTCTCTGACCAACAGAGTGAAGGAGAAAAGAAAAAAAACTTTGATTCCCGTTGAGAGTTTTTTTCAGGAAAAAAGGAGGTGCTGGTTAAAATATCGTCAGACACAAGAGCGGACAGGAGAGCCTGAATAATGGATGACAGTTTTGTGTCGTTTTCACACTGGGGCCTAAAATAAAATGTGTGTTGGGATGTCTGCTAAGTGCAAGGCCAAACTGGTTGGCATGGCAATTTTAAGAAATGAAAGAAGTTTTCTCATTAAGTATGCATGGTGCAATAACAAACACAGTTTGAGTGCTCTGTGTCAACAGTTCACTTCTTTTAAAAATGCATCATTATCCTCACCGTTTTCTATCAACTATCAAAAGATGAAATTGATTTATATTTGGGTCGGTTAGATCATTTTATCCTCGGATTCAAAAATGGGACAACAAAGGAGGAAAACATTATTCAAATAAGAAAACATTATTCGCTCATTATTCTTTGTTGGAAGAACACTGCCTGTAAAATTGTCTGTAAGCTACCAGTGTGTCCTGAGGGATGGAGCATCATTTGTTTCTGGTGACAGTTATTGCAATTATGAAATGTAACTAAGTACATTTACTTAAGAACTGTAATTATGTACAATTATGAGGTACTTGTCTTGGATATTTCCATTTTCTGCTATTGCATACTAGGGGTGGGCAAAAATATCGATACGGCAATATATCGCGATACTTTGCCGCCCAATACAATATCGATTTTTCAACTCCAAATATCGATATATCGCCTTAGAGCGACTCTGCTGTGCCGCGGGTGTATTTCTGTAGTAGAGAGAGTGGCTGAGGTCTTTGCAAAATGGATGGCAAGTTAACAACGCCTCCGCAATTTAAAGTTGACGTTTGGAAGCACTTTGGCTTCAAAGTTAAGAGAGATAGCAAGAACAACGAACTGGACGAAGAGAACATTACTGCCCGGAAATTTCATGGGAATTAATAAAATGGAGAGGCTGTTTTGAATGAAATAGTTTTGACTCAATTTGTCCTCTGATCAATATCATCTGATGTACATATACAGGTACTTGTGTTTTCATCTTTATTTATATTGCAATATCGTGATATCGTGATACGTATCGTATCGTGACCAAGGCAAGGTATCGTGATACGTATCGTATCGTGAGGTTCTTGCCAATACCCACCCCGACTGCATACTTCCACTCCCATTTTGGAGTCGAATGTTGTAGTTGTTACTCCACCACATTTATTAAGTGTAGTATATACGTGTTTAAGTATAGTTACTTGTTACTTTGTGGAATGCATGTGGCATCAGCTCAAATTTAGCTGACCTGAAATCAGATTAAAAAACAAACAAAGCAAAAAACGCCACTGATCCCGATGATCAGAAAAATGCTGAATATTGGATGGAATGATCAGCTTTGTGGGTTATGGGTAGATTCATTGTATACATTAACTACCAAAACATTAGGGTAATTTAATATCAGATAGGACTTTCACCTTAGTGTTATTTAAGGGAATTTTTTTTTATTTCTACCCAAATCAAATGTTACCAGAATATCTTTACAAGCACTTAAACATTTTTGGCTAGTTTTTGCAACAATGGTAAATCATGCACAAGATAGATTTTTATACATCATCCATTCATTCATAGTGAGTCTGTTACTTGATCCGGATTAAAACATTCTGGGAAATTACGGTTTCTTGGGTTGGGTTTGGGAGATTTTGCTAATCATTGCTCCCAGTTGCAGTTAAGGATTATCCGACATTGCTTGCAGATATGTGTCAAATTTTGCAGTACAAGTAAGGTTAAGCTGGGTTGGGTCTTTAAGGTACGAGTATAGCCAAGGTTCAGGGTCCTGGTTATAGTGCTGTACAGAACTCTGTGATTAAAATAGCCGTGATTACTGGAACAAAACACATTAATATCCAACCTGTCTGGCCAAGTTACACTTTACTGCGGCACTGCTCGACTAATGCCAATCTCCTGTTGAAAATAATTAACTTCCAGTTAGCCTGCAGCCATGTACCACCACCACAAATGCAGCATTAGAGGTGATAAGGAGAGTGATGTTTTCTGGAAATGTATAACAGAGGACATCTTGGCAGTCATTAGTTACTTGTTGACACTCTTACTGCTGAGGCAGAGACAAGACTGGAGGTGGAGTATAACGGAGCCTCTCTCCACTGGTGTGGCCTCATTAATCACTGTCCCCTCGCTCGCCATGGGTGGAGGGGCTCCTTTGTCTATGTTTGGAGCATTCTGTGTTGGATTTGATGCAGTGCTCAGATGCTGTAGCCTGCATCCCAGTTGGTGTCCAGGAAAGATGGCTGAATAAGAAAGTGTGCTACCTGACCTCTGCGCTTTATTTTTGGCTCGACATTTTGAATCCTCATCAAGGTCTAAATTAGGACTTCATTAGCCTACATGGAAGTTATGCCACATCAGCCGTGAGTTTGCTGAAGGGGTTTATCTTCCCTGATAGACTTTCTGAATACGACACACTGCCGTCTCTCTGTGTACCACCATTGTCTGATCAGAGCCGCTTGGAGACTTTTGTTTTAGGGCGGAGAGATTTGTTTTCTATTGTTCCTTCTTCACCCAGGCCACTGATAAGTTTTCTCAGCCAGTCATTTCTCAAGAAGAGCTTTTCAAAATGAAAGACATTTGGGAAAAACAAACTCCCACAGGAATTTCATTGCCACTTTATGAGACAAAAGTGTCTTTTTCGAGAGAGATTAATTTAATGAGAGATACAGAAGCTGCAGCAGACATGCCATTTTCATTACCAAATGAAATGTGGTTTCTCTGCAGACTTCAACTTTAGAGAAAATTGTTTTCTAACTTGAGTTCACAGCTTTTAGTTCCGAGGTTTTCTAAGTGTGTACACCAGCTTTGAACAAAAAGCCTCACCAAGACAAATGCTTTGTCAGCTTACAGCACAGACACTGTGCACAGAACAGACGGAATGTTTCAGTGTTTTACAACCGAGAGTAAGAATCAGGCCCGTAGTAATTTAACAGGCACATGTCAATGTCAATTAACTGGCAGCTAAACCTGCTTATCGTAGTGGTCGATAATGATGCGCATTAGGACTGAAGGGCCACCATGACAGGGCTACAACGTAGAACATAAACCCTGACAAGCATGTAAGACTACTGCCCCTCCGTGCTGATGATACTGTTACAGCGTTCGGCCTGAGCTACACAGAGTTCTAACAGAAGAATTAATTCACAAGATTGTGAACAATGGTTATTTTTGTGTTCATATTGAAATGATTTGCAAACCCGACACTCATCACATCCGTCTTATTATCCACCCGTGAGTTTTACATTGATAGGTATTGTTGTTCCCAATGCTTATGGCTAAAAGTACGATCTGAGAGGCAACAATCTCAGCCACACTTAATTGGTATTGATCGACAATCCTGTTATCCCCCCTGTAGGTGCTTTATGGTCAATTTTGCGGCCATAATTATAGAATAAATATTCCAGTGAACGATTGCAACGGCACACAGTACCTTGGATTGTATGTGGCGAAGAGAGAAATAGTAATACATTTGAGAAACCAAACCACTGTTGTGATTGCACAACACATTTCAGCACAGCTTCACCAATGTGAGGCTTTACTTGTTTTTCTACAAGTTAAATATGTGTTGTGATGGGTGTGATTTCCTAGTCCCTTGTTTGGGGCTAACGCAAGACCTTTTTACTAAGAAATGGAATGTTTCTGTAGCACATACTATGGTCCTCTTTTGGTGCTGTCAGTTAACTTTGTAAGTTTAAATAACTATGACAACTTTAAGAATCAAACAAATTAACAGTGGGCCTCAGGATCTCTCCGCACTAGCCGGCTTTCAGGGTACTTTCAGGGGAATTGAGACCATCTCCCGGATTTCACTTTGCTTTTGAGACGAACCGTGTGCTGCTTGTCACCAGTTTTGTCAAGAGAGGTGCGTATTAGATTTACTGAGATCAAGGTTTGGCTCAAGTGAGCCCTTTTGATTTCAAGGAGTGATAGCTTGTCGGTTTGAATCCTTGGTCCAGCTGGGAAACTCAGTCAACAGTAGGAAACTGTGTTCATTGTGGGCATGTCCCACTGTGAAATACGTGGAACCGTTTGAGTGTGAATGAAAATACTCCTGAGAAACTGCATGGAGTTTGATTCGCTTTTTTCTAGATTAACGCTAAGTAGGTTTACAATAAAAGCTTAATTTATTGATTTTTTTGGCCAGAGAACTATCAGACATATTATCACCTAATCAAGTTGTAACAGTTTTCATGTTGGGAAACAATTGCAGTTTTATGGATCTAGCAGCCATAGAGCAGCAACAGAGTTCATTAGGGTGTTGTATTTCTGGCCAGCTGATGAATTTAAGTCCAATACTCATTCTCATTATGCCTTTGTTACTTCCACTAACTCCTCAGAGTCAACCTTGTCAGGCAAGTATGCTGAAAACAACTGACTGCGGCTGAAATAGGAGCAATAAAACCGAAACGATTAGCTAAAAGACACCAAAATTCACTATGAGCAGCCATTTATTCATTTGACCCTGCTGCAGACTGAACACAGGAGAGAGTGATCTTTGTTTTGTTCAGACACTTGCGAGTGGACGCTTCAACCATCAGCATGAAATGCTCCGGCTGAAGGCGTGAAATACCTCCTTGTGTTTTCGCTTTTATACATGCGCACAACCCTAAAGTTCACAATCACCAGTAGTTCATACATCGTCACTCTTGACACGATTACCTTCTGTGTGTCCAAGCCAAGACTAAGACAGTGGGGTGGTAACATAGGAAACAAGAAAACAACCTTAACCAGCTCATTCAGAAATAACTCCTTACCCATGTCCATATTGGCACCAAGGTTATGTGTCCCAAATAGCATGCAAGCCTCGTAGGTGACGTAAAAAATGTCAGTCACTTGAATAATGTCACGTGCAGTTTGTTCCCACTACAGATCCCCTGAAATTATTGATTTGTGGAGCTTTAAAAAATGGTCCCTTAAAAATTGTCATCCTATCTCTTGATTACTCAGCCCAATGAACTCTCAACGGACACCGACACCGCATTTTCCAGGCTTGTATTTCTAATATGAGTTACAGGAAATAAGAATCCTAATCAATGGAAGGTGTGCAATGATACTGTATCAGTATAATACTATAATTACTATAATATTTGCAGCTTCTCACACATCTTTGTTGAAAACATTGTTTGCAAGATGACAGTGTGATTAGTGAAAGTGACGCAGGCAGCAGATAATCGGACAGTTTTCCCCACCCATTAGACTTTGGGAGGCAACAGCACTGATCATGCTGTCGCCACTAATTACAGAACACATAAACAAACCCCAATTAGAGACGTTGAAAAACAGAAATGGGGGGAGGGGGCAGCGGAGGACTGATGGAGTGGGCGTGGCTGAGTCCTATAGGACCCGCTGGGCTCCAGAGACGCCGCAGATGTGACGGTGTCTGGACTACGTCTGGAATATAATACAATTCTCATGAATTAATAATCATGTAGAAAATGTCATAAATAATGAGGACCAGTGACTGGTTTGTGTTGTAAGTGGAGCCGTGCTGAGCCGTGCTGAGCCGTGCTGAGCGAGGGTGTGCCCCCACCCTCCCTCTTGATTGTAGATGGTGGCAGGAGGCAAGGCGCCAGAACGATATGCGATGTGATCCCTGAAGTCCCTCAGCAGACAGGGTGAAATAATGGGGATCCCTGGAGTGGTGGGGGGGGGGTTTGGTGGTTTGCTGTTGGTGGATGTGTGCGGGGGGAAGGTGGGGCACCGAGGGGTTGGAGCAGCCATGTCTTCTGCTTGGCTTCACCTGAGACAATGAGTCAGCCTGGCAGATTTGTGCCAAAGGGAGGCTAAAGGTGATGCTGAGCCGAGAAGACTAAAAACACTGCAACCACTCGCACGTAGACGAACGCGATGTACATTTTCCCCCTGTTCTTAAGTCGCATTCATCGATTCAGAGTCACACGGGAGCAGACAAACATCAAAACAATCTGATGAAAACACACACCTGACATGTGAATCGCCTTGTAAACTGGGTACGACTAACATGGCCTCCTATGCATCCAGCAAACACCGTGTAAACTCGCAGTAGTCTCTCTGGAGTTTAGTGCCGAGTGTTGTGCAAATTTTCTGTCATTATTTCATCAAATTCTAACCAGGTTTTTGAAAGAAGTATATTGATTGAAATCATTGTATCCTGACAGAACATTTCAGCCAATCAAACATTTGACAGTCTTCAACACAGTTTATAATAAACAGGCTTCTCTGGTGGTTCTCTTGTTCTTTCTTTTTTCCATTTTCACTTGCAATTTCAACATTTATTCAGCGTCAAAGGGTTTGAAAGGACTGGAGTCAATTCATTACAAATGGGGAAACTTGAATGGTCTGCCAGCAAGTCAAATATTTTCCTATTTAAACTGTACAAATTGGTCAAATGAAAGAAATTAATTTTCCATTGCTGCTGAAATGAAAAGTATCAGCATGAGTAGCAAATTATGGTCCGTTGTCTGTCAAGATTACTGTCATTTCAGACAGGACGGTTCAACAAGTTTAAATAAACCTAGACCTATTACATATTTCATTCTTTTTTGTTTATTTTTTTATTTTTCTCTTGTCTTTCCCCTCCCTGTTTTTCTTTCTTATTTTCTTTATTTCTGTACTCTTTCATACCGCCTCTGCTCTAACCATCCCTCTCTCAGTAGCCCTCTTTCCTCACAGTATGGTTCCCCCCTGGCCGTGGTCCGTCATGGTTCCTCCACGCCTCATTTCTTCATTAGAGTTTCTGAGCATTTCGCAGAATAGATTTGCACTATCGGGGATCCCATGCTGGTGTAGAAGGATGGAAAGTCTAGACAGTTTGGAAAAAGTCTGACAATTCACCTTCACACTGTGAACTACAGCTGAGAACTCCATCTGTATTGGTAGCAATGAAAGCGTGCTGGTCGGTTATGTGTGTCCCTTGGGATCATGAGACATCCATCTCTGTCAGGGTTCTTGCTGGACAGGGAGGTTAACTGAGTTGTATCTATTATGTTTTGACGGGTTGGGCCAATCAGCATGATGCTGGCATTTAATTTGATCACAATTAATGATATTAGGAAGACGCCTCAGCGGATACAATGCCCGCCATTCTGCTATCTGGTCATCAGATGTCTGTGAATCAAGGCACAATGAGTCGGGAAGGGAGGATTTTAGCCGTGGAAGCATTCTGATGTGGAGGTTAACGATCCGTGTGCAGAGCAAAAGAGGCGGAACGCTTCGTCCGAAAAGCTTTTATCAGTCGTTTATTAATTTATCCTGCTTCGTATCTAGGTATCCATGTGGAGAGGCTGGCTGTTTCGCAACTCAAACTCTACTCCGACGTCTCAAGTCCCTGAAAAATTGGCTGTTTGTTGAATTGAATTAATACAAATAAGCAACTTTGTGCTGTTGCGTCCATGCTTTTGCTCTTACAATGCTTCTGCCATGTAGACCTTTGCTTGGGTACCCATGAGACAAAATCCTCTCAAAAAATCCACTCAAAAAACTATCAAAAATATATTTGTCACTGGTCGGTTTCACTGCCACCCTAGCATGCGAAAGAAAACAAAACCGCAAGTGTATGAGGATTCAACACTGGAAGAAGACGCTCATGATACGGGCACATTGTTGTAAAACAAGGTTATGAGAGTTATCAGTGGTCGGTGGAAAGGTTGAATTGCACTTGTGGGGTATCTCTGGCCTCATCTGTTTCTTTTATATCCTCCAATGAGTGTGCAATGCAACACCCAGCCTCCACCACCCAGAGTACTGTCCTTTCCTGTAAAATCCCTCACAGTGCTTTTGGTACATCAGTGCAGAAATACAGTGATAAAGCAGCTGCGTCTCAAAAATATGGTTTTTTTTGGGTACAGAATGAAAGCTCTTACTTCCTGAATTTTCAAGGCAAAAAGCTCATTTTTACATTTGATGTGTGGAATATGTCAACGCTCCATCTCTCTGAATTGTATCCAAGACGTGCCTGCTTTCATATCGGCCTCGTACACGCTGCCTGTCTCTTTTGCATACATTTTCTGCTTGCTACATCAGTGATTTTATCAATCTGCTGTCGTTGCGCTGCTTGTACCAGTGTAAATCGGCACAATGAGCTCGATGAGGCTGGGTGTGGTCCCCGAGAGCTTTCACACCTCCGCAGAGATCTTGATAGCACTGGGTGATGTGATGCGTTTCAGAAGGGTAAAGCTCTGTTGTCTCCTTTGAACTCCTCTGTGATCAGTTATTTTGTGTTTCACCTTAGCAAACACACAATTGTGCACACGATTCCTGAGAGTCAGAGCAGAGTAAGGTTTTGAGTTTTGTTGAACGATATCATTTTAACAATGTGGGTCTTATTTTCAGAGTTTTTGACACTGCTGTTGGTGGTTGTCACACTCCC
>CAEMYA010002117.1:1232091-1260034 GCA_903131615.1 Diplodus sargus
TCTGAGCTGGTTGACACAGTCCAGTGAACCTAAAAGGGATAACAGTTGCACCTCTTTTCCATTAAAAATGAATTTGGAGAAAAGACAAGCAGATGTGCAACCCATTTTCAAAGAGTGGAGTCAAAGCATTGGGATGGCTGGCACCCTCCATCTAACAGACTCAGTCTCTCTAAAAAAGATAGCATTCATTTTCCACAGAGCTCGATTAACTTACCAGCAGACTGCTAATTTTGCACCGCTGCAGATACGTAAAGCAATAGCAATTTGTTAGTGCTTGCGTGTGTCTGTCTGCTCTTTGTACCTTGGACACTAATTCAAGCAGGGCCTCAGCCAAACGCGCTCCTTTCACTGCGACGCTGCACTCAGTCAAACACTAGGAATCTGGCAAGAAAAGCCAAAGTTGCCCTTGGACCCTGTCAGTGCAGGAGAAGTTACCATGATGAAAGTATATTTGTGCAGGACCTCCACAAGCACACAGAGCCGATATTGAAAAAAAAAATACCACTTTGCCTTCTCCTGTGAAATTTGCCTGCGCCGTTTGCATAACTGTCAGGAGTCGTAACGGGAGATGAGAGCTTCGGCTGGTGGTCCGTGCCATGTGGACATGGGAATGAGAGGGGTATGTGCTGGGAACGCGGGGTCCGTGTGGGGGTGAAGGGGGTGTGAATACGCTGTTGTAGTGGCAGGAATTCAATTTTACTGAGGAATGCGCTGTTGATACATTTATGTTCTCAGTAAGGCTAGTAAACCTATCCATGCACCCCTGCGCGGTTCCGAGCGCTGCCATGCCATGAAACGAACTATCAGCTTTGTGTTTCTGAGCCCTGAGACAGGCATTTTCTTTTTTCCCTATGAGAATTAGCTGTGCGTAGTGAGCTTCAACTGTCAGCGCAATACTGCAATCATATGGTAGTGGAACACATAAAACCACATTGGGCTCTTTGCTATTGTAACTCCTCTTTTTTCCCACCAATCATTGGCGAAGCAAACAAGTTTCACACTTGAATTGTTTGGGTTTTATTAGACCCAGTATTTCAAATGAACAGTTTTATATCAGCAGTACAGATGTCTGACAAACAACTGGACAAATACTTGATTCAAAAATGACGAGGCATATAAAACAATAACAGGAGACACATTCTAAAGCAGGTGGGTATGTGTCAGTTTAGCCCTCGCTTTATTGGAGAACTCTATCATACTGTAAGTGAACAGACTTTACAATTGTAGCACTGAGAACAAACGGCATGAGTCTGTTTGAGCTGCGGGGAAATAAGAAGCTCAACTGAGCAGCCTCTTGGGGGTCCAGATAAATGGACTTGTCTATGTGCAGCTGCTGTCTATTGTCTGACTAGACGACGGCTGGAATTCCAACACTGATGACGTTTCCTTCGGTCTGGAGCTGTTTGTCTCTCGCCTGAACCTCCTGCCCATTTTTGACGTACTTGTGTCAGATCTGTTTTTCTGCCCTCGGTGCAACTTAATTTTTGATTTCTATCTGCGGAGAAAAAAAGTCGCCTTTTATGTATTTAAGCTTCAGTGTACCTTAGGTCAGAAACCTCTGCATCAATTTGTAGGATGTTGAAAGGCTTAGTGGACCTCCTGCAGATCCGTCTGCATTTCAGGGGGATCGGAATTCAGAGCACATCTTCATATCTCTGCCTCAGCGCCTGTTCGATTCCCCACAATTTTAGGGTCGTCAGTGATCATATTTCATGCACGACTTGAAACGTTACTCAGAAGTAAATTTGGTCTAGAGTCGTTATTGGCTGCTTTCCTCACAAAATTTAATTGATCAAGCGTGGTATGAAATTGTTTTGGAGAATACCTGGGAACACTTACGTATAAACATGGACAAGAGTTGTTGGTGGAAGATGTTTGAACCACATATTCATAGTCTAAAGCACTAAAGTGCAAAAATCCACAGCTTATCTTTTGGGAAGCAAAGTGTTTCCAGATCAGCTCAGGCTTTTATAATGGCCTGTCTAGACTTCGCAGATAGTCTAAGCTACAAGTATGTGCATGAATGGTGGATAAACTTAACCCATGTTGCAGTGATTTGCTCATGTAGTGGAAATGCATGCAGATTTCTCAGTTTGCTCCATGGCTGTGATGAGTTGACTGGAGTTATAGCTGTTGAAACACATAGGAATCCAGTGTGTGAGACTGATCGAGGAGACTGCAGATATTTCCCTTGTAAATACATATCACAACTGAATTTTACTGTAAACGGAACACGAGCAACATGAGATGGATGAATGAGAGCCATTGTTCCTGTCGCACAGATGCACGCTGATGCGTCTGCAGGGGCCAGTACTGCAGCGAGTTCTTCTGTGATGAATAGATGTTTTTCACGTCTGCTCATCAACAAATTAAACACGTCTATTTTCAGACGTGTTCATTTCTCATGGAACATGGGAACTGCTTGAATGATTCATGAAGAGAGGCCTGTCGGTTCTGTTTTAATTATGAGTTGCGTCGACTTGTCAGACAGGCACACAGAACCGGAGCTCCTTAAATGCTCACCTATGGTTCTCCTCGTCGGATACACTTTCAAGTATTGCAGTTTATTCACATAATGGGTTAGAATACCTCCTGTGCTCTTTTATGTGAAATATCAGTAGTGAATCTACTTTTTTTCCATTGTCACACATTTTAAATTGTACTTTTTCTGTTTTCTTTCCACGGACATCTGGTATATTTCACATAACAAGAAATAAATAGCATCATGGGTCTTTGCATCGATTAAACTTAAAAGATTCGAGGCATCACATCGATATATATATAGAAGGGACCTCTCCTTATTAATCCGACCTTACTTTACTCAGAGGTTTGTGCACAACCGCTGTCTCGACCTCATCCCTTCTATTATCCATAATTAGACCTCATAGATACGACTCTGCAAGCAAATATCCGTAACCATACTTAGACAGCAATGTAATATGCTTTTATAAGGCCCTTAGGAGTTGATGCAGTTTCATTGGAGCGGCAGGCAACTCCCACTCTCAGGACAAACAGCGCAGATACCGGCCTTGACATTTGTATTATTAGAGATCCAGGGGAGACAGTCCTGGGCTGTTGGGCTTAACTGGAATCAGTTGGAGCCTGGACTTGGCATTGAGTAGTGTGCTTGTCCATACAAATCTGAATGGCGAGGTTGAGGCAACATGGTCTGAATATCAGACTCTGTTGCCATTTGGTTTTATTATTCAGGCTGACATTTTGTTCGCTCGCCCTGTTTTACCCTCACCAATCCGTAGGGCGACACGTCCTTCCTTTGATCTCACTTTCAGTCCACACAGGAGTTGTGTTAACGGCTTTAAGCAGTGCGTAATTAACACATTCGATGGCTGCCGCCGCTATCTCTACAAGTTGTTATATCTGCAGGCCAACTTAAAACAACCTGTACAGCTGCGGCAACTGTTTGACTCACTGAAAAAAATCGATGGAAGAGGTGAATGTATGTATTGTAGCTCGATTTCATGGGGTTAATGTCATCGAGGAGAGCTAGAAGATGTAGAATTTAGGAGAAACAGCTCTGGGGTGTTAAATTAGTGATAGGGTAAACTCGGTTTCGACCTGTTAGTGCGGAGGTTTTGGAGAAGACTCTCATTAGTCATGAAAATGAGAATGTATCTTGGGTGAATCATGCAACTTGTATGAAGTCTGTGGGTTAGCTCAGATAAGACTGAATCACCGCGCCACAGGGATCTGTCACAGGAATGTTCCGTGACTCACCTCCCCAGTATTCCCTGGCCAGGGATCCTCCTCTCCCCAGAGAGCTTGGTCTACTCCATCTCCGATATGGCGAGGTGGTAAAGGCTGGCAGGCTCTGACTTTTCAAGGCCATTATCACGACCACATCCTGCATCACTACCTTCATCCACACTTCATTCCCCTAAGTGTGATTGATGGAAATGTCCTGCCTGGCCTAGCACCGTGTCACGGCATACAGCCGAGGGCAAGGACTGCCGCGAGAGGTGCAGAGGGGATGAAGGGGGCAGAGGATTTGAACTTTATCGGCGTCACTGCAAATCAGTGTGAGCAGAGTTTACCCCCCCCCCCACAATATATAAGAGCAAAGTCGTCACTCCTGACAACATGACGCCTGTGCCAGCTAAGGCTGAAATAGCTCAGGGCCGTGGGGACAGGCACAGCACACCTCTACCTAGCAAACACTGGTGTGATAGGAATATAATAATACTCCTGCAAAGTTCACACAGAGTTCGCATTTAAAGCAAACGGCCCGGCTGTATTTACAGATGCACTCGTTTCCAGGAGAATTTGTGTTTTGTCTTCTAAATTAGTGCAGAGACTTCGCATATAGTTTGCTCTCTTGTTAGCATTGTTACCTAGCCGGGGCTGTACAGCTTAACACCTGAATATTAAGTTGCACATGAAGTTGGTGACGTCATGTAAACAAGGTAACTCTACCCACCGACACCTTAGCAGATGTCTGGACCCAGGCAACAGTAATTGAAAACACCTGTATGGGTTTAACTTTGAGGTTTGCAAACACTGTGATCACCAAATTATCTCGACCTTGAACAACAACATTAAAATGCTGCGTACACAGTAATGCATCAGTGATCATTATCCAGCAGTATAATATTTGAATACGTTTGATACTGACACCTCTGTACATGTGTAACATTTCAATGCATGTATTTGTAGTGGAGTATTTCTGCTACTTTTAATCAAGCAAAGCATCTGAGAACTTTTTCCCTGCCGAAATCATTTTTTTGAGGATCAAACACTCGCCCCCTGTTGGCTTGAAATAGGCTCTAAGAGGTTTTCAGTTTCCTCAGCTTGAATTCACTTACTCCAGATTGATTCCAAAGGTGAAACAAAAAAGAAGCAAAATCTCTCAGAAAATACTTAAATCCCTGAACCACTGTCTCGCCGCATCAAATGGATGAACTGAAAAAGAGGCGGTAGCCATACCGGTTTGAAACACAGCACTCTAAGTAGTGTTGTTTACATCCATCACACACTCAGAGGAGTGGAGAGCCTCCATTTGCCTGTGCATGCACAATGTATGCACAGTGATATTCAATCCCCTCCGTAGAGTCGTCACTCCCGAGGATGTCATTGTTGCCTTGGTGACCTACGTTAAGCTCCTGAAAGTATCAGTGCACAACCTCCAGCATCGATTCAGGCGAGGTTGCCTTCTGCTGTTGGTCACGTGACTCCCCGCTGTAAACCTTGATTTCACGGCTCTTATTCAGGAGGCGCACTTCACGTGCATGGCTTGTGGGAGCGGTGCCTGTACAGTGCATTCCCTGACCTCCACGGGCAAGATAGCCTGGCACAACACAAATGTGGGTGATCATGACCTAACATCAGCTATGTTACTCTGATATTTTATTCAATGGACTGAACCAGCAGTGCTGCAAAGAGGCATTTTTAAGATATGTACTTGTGTGTCGTTGATAATGGCTGCAGCATAGTGTAACTTTGTGGCCTTGTTTAAGGTTTGGCGTGTTCAATTTCAATGGGCTCAGCACAAGAGGTTGACACCAGCAGCAAGTAATTGAAAACACTTTTCAGGGTCATGCTCTGTATGGATCTGAAGAGTAATTCTAGCCAGCCGAGATGACAGAAACAGGAGTCAATGGGAGTTACTGGCCTCCTAGTGGGGAGCTCATTTCTGAAGATCAGAAAGGAGACAAATGACAAAGCAGGGAACCCAAGGAGACATCCAACCCTCGCCCACCACTAGGGTTTGGTGTAGAACCACAGTGCTTTTTGAGTACTAACCAAACAATCTCCACAATGGCAAGTTTGAAATTCTATAAAATGCTGGAAATAGGCACCGAACGCTTGGTCAGAGGCTTGTTTATCTGTTCTATTCTCCATCAGGAATCACCACTTTGCTTTTGTTATTCTTTTACAGCTGTGTGAGACAAAAAGAAAAAAAAAAAAAGTATTTCTGTAAAAGAAACATGCAGTGGTTGTCAAAGTAGTGCTTCAAACGATTTTTTTCGACTCAGGCTTTTGGATGCACTGATAAGAATTTGGCGGTCAAAGCTCAAGGTGACTGTGACATGACAAAACAGGCTTTAGGCCACAACTCATATATTCATACGCTAATTATGACAACATTTCACATAAATGTCCAATAGAATGAAATTAAAGGTGATGACATTTTACGTTCAAAAGGTCAAACGTCAACTTCGCTGTGAAGTCATAATGTTCCTCAGAAACACTTTTCTGGTCGTTATTCAACCCCATAACTCAGGAGCAGAGGCGAGGTTGAAACCATATTTCACATGCAGATACTGAATTGGTGACGATAATCTTGGGTGCCACCTTGAAACTGAGGTGATTTTTTATAGATTTTCTGTGCTGCTCGGCTGGATGTGTGCGTGAGACATCCGCTTTTCTGTATGTAGCGTCTATGCAGCAACATCCACATGCGAAGCATTGTAGTTCACCACTAGCTGATTGGCTTTCGCTGATACTGAGCTTCAAGTGATTGCTGTCGCACTGTGTCATGAAGCTCCCTATCAGTCTTCGGTGAAAATAGTGATGACGGCCTGTCACTCCAATTTCGCCAACAACTACACTCATTATCTTTTATTAAATGTGTTGAAAGGCACCACATACATTAGGAGTCTGGACAGAAATGGATGAAATCTGCAACATGAATGACGCGAGGACACGTACAACCGCAAGGCTGTAATTTTGCTCATTGTTCGTGTTATTCATTAAAGTGAATAATGGCAACATTTGTACAACTAAATAAAAGAATAAACAAATAAGAAGATGATCAGTCAGATGATCAGACAGGTTGTTTAAAGCTGAAAGCGAGCCCTATTCAGACTTACCTGCCAGACTTGTCATGCTCCCAGATCTCAGTAATTACTGTAATCTATGATAAAATATGACCAAAGCTACACAAATGAAACCCCATTTCTAATTTGAATTACACTTTTAGTTTCTTTTTAATCGCTCACAAACTCATTTATAATCTCAGTTTGTCCCTCTGGTTTCATGTGATTGTAGAACAGTCTGTTGTGTTTTGTTTTTTTCTGCTATTCTATCCCTGTGACAGTCATTTTTTATGGCCTGTTGGTTTGATTATAAGCTGTTTTCCTTCTTGCAAAGGGACAGAGTGCACACAATCGGAGCAATGTGTAATGACTTTATTAAAGGCAGGCGGTTTGGGAGAAAATAGTATGATTGCTAAACAAAGCCAGACTCTCATGGGGTTTGCCCAAAAATACTACATTCAAGGTTCATTTAATCTTATTACCACGAAAGTTACCTTGTCTGTGGTTTTCATCTCTGCTCAAGGAACATCAGTGGTTTCTCAAGGCTTTGTGTACTTTCTTGAATAAAATAACATATTTAGAACTCTCTCGGGTTGCCGGCAGTTAATTCTGCCGGTGACGGAGTACCAGGGATCAATAAACAAACTGAAATAAACAGAGAGGGGATCCACTGTCTTGCCTTACCAAATCATCTTCATTGTATTTTGCTTGGTCAAGCTCGGAGCACATGATCTCTGGAGAGAGGGATTACAGAAGTACTAAGCTCCAGATATTTTTTCCATCTTCCCTGGCTCTAATTAATCAGGGCAGGGTTCTACCAAGGGGCTTATCTGGCCCCTTGTCAATTTGCAGCTATCGGCCTGCTTAGGCAGGCCTAAACAGCAACCCTACCCAGTTTCCATCTACAGTAGATAGCAACGCTAAATGGGAAAGGCTCTCACAAGCTGATGAGATGCTGAGCAAACAAAATACAACCACTAAAGCACTGAGCTTGCCAAGGGACTATGGCATTATTTTCCTTTAAATGGTTTTAATGAGTGCCATAATTTGAAAAATATATTAGTTATATTGTGTTTGGCCTTTTATAAGAACAGTGTCAAGTGAAAGTCTCGGTCAATCCTGGGATTTACTCTTCTCTTTTTATCAGGACCACAGTGAAGTAAAAATGTGACTTTATCTTGTGCTGTTGACAGAATCAGGTTGGTTTGGGATGATTTCTCTGGAGGCGACTGTTTTACAAAGGCCAAGTAGTGCATCTACGTGCACCTCACTCTAAGGAGTTTGACGAAATCTTTTCCATTCCATCTTTTTCATTCTTTATTGATATTTCTGAAGACATTTTCACATTCGAACTCTGGTGATCAGGTCTGGAGCTGCCCGCTCACACATACAGCACACGAAAGCAGACTGTCCGTGTCAGATGGGTTCTCACTTTCTGAGAATAGGTGAGGTGCGGCGCTTAGGTTGAGCATGCTGGAGGAGGGTTGATCCATAGTGATGATCGTTTTTGGCGTTGATGTTGATAATACATACATAATACGTATATATACAAATATAATGATATCAAGAGAAGAGTAGAAAGCAATCAACAATCCCATTCGCTCGCTGTTTATTCTCTGGAACACAACACATCATACTTTGACTTTGACAGACTTTGTATTTGGGAGTTGTCAGAGTAAATTCTTGGCCAATGATTCGGACACAGGTTTCCAAGATGTATTTAGAATGTATTCAATATTTATTCTCACTTATTCAGATTCATGTTTATCGTGGGCTGCAGTGTCAGGCCTTGTGAAAAGCCTCATTACCTTTGTCACCTAAAAGGGGTTCATTTAGCCCATTAATAGTCCATTAATTGTTTCTTTTGAGTAGGGCTTCAAGCTTGAGACAAAGAACTGTCAGCCATGCCCTACTTCCATTATCGTTCCGTGAACATTGCTGTGGAGCTGAATCAAGCCATAATGCACATTCTTTAGCGCTGATTGTGATAATCCATTAGTCACTTCTGGCAGTGAGCATTTATGTGGAAAATTCGCGGCGCAACATGTATTTATGGTGTAATATGTGCATTTGAACAAATTGATAACAAATTGAACAAAAGCTGTGGATGAATTATCATCTTCAAGCTATATACACTTGCCAAAATGAACTAATTCAAATGTAAATGTATCTTTAATCACTCTTCCAAATGGCACGTCATGCTCTTCAGCTTCACAAAGGCTGGCGCTGTTGCCACATTTAAAAATATGAGATTTCAAGATGAAAAAACCCTGGGCTGCCAGTCACTATTGCTAAAAAGCAATTATTCTATCAGTATAAGGATTTTGTGGGCTGTATGCTACAGTAACTTGGGAGACTTAATGTTTTGAAATGCGCTGAAACAGAAGAGAGTCTGGGTCTCATTTTCTTTCATATTATCTCTGAGCAAGCACAAGTAAGGCAAGCTCAGGCCATGGTCAAATTCAGGCAGTATAGGGTTGGAGAAACGAGAAGCTACTTTGAGTGTTGATACATCACATCACAAACAGGACACAACGGAATTTACTCTGAGCTAATAACAGACTGAACATTTGAATTCATCACCTGCTGGTCATTAATTGGCTCCTGCTCAAAGGCACCGTCCTGCCCATACAACTGCAAACACATTTCAGCAGCACAAGTGGCTTCAAAGCCGCAGACTTTGATAGCTCATTGCAAATGTTAAATCAAATGGTGCGTGTTGTCTTTGGCACCACATGCCTCAGGCCTTCAGGCTCCATTGACAATCCAGTAGTATGTTTCAGATTTACTGGTTCGTGTCCAGCCAGCCCTTTTATTTACAGTATGTTGGATTGTGGGATCTGAGGCGAGGAACATCTGTGAGCAATTGAGACAAAAGGAGCACAGGACCTCATGGCATGCGCCACTGACATTAGGCTGCTTCTCTACAGGAGCCCTCTTTCTGCCACGAGGGCTGTGCTAACAGCTCGCAATAATTATTAGGTTTGGATGCTGCCATTAATAGATTAAGGTCCGAGGTTCAAGTCGATCTACTTGATATTACACAAGGCAGGGTTGCATGATGAAATGAAAGTTGGTAACCCCTTCTTGCCAAACAAACATGGAACATACATACAGTTATTTATATACTGTACATGAATGCATAAACAAGTATTCACCCAGGAAATCATTATGTAGTGCATTTGAATTTAAAATTTGCATATAGGCGAATGTAAATATAGCAATGAGATGGTGATGATGTCATAGCCACCAGGCTAAATCTACTGACATTTGAGAGGCGGGGACCTTAAAATCGTAATCTATTTTTGCATGAAAAATAAGGGTAAATGATCAGTTATGTTGATTGTTTTTATGGGGATTGATTCGAAAAATCAAGACAACATTTCTGGGCCTACAATCAAGACAGAAGGCCAGATTAGTAATTAAATAAGTGAGATCTTTTACATGAGCAATGTTTCAAAACATTGCACATATACCCACCACCTCACCACAGGCAGATGTATTCTTTGGCATCCCTCTCCTATCATCGCCAGTATGAATCTTCGCTGAGTTTTGGAAGAGTTTGCGGCGGTTGTATTAGCTGTCAAAGCTTTTCAGACTGGCAGGAGGCTCTATCTGTTTACCGGCCAGCTGGAAAGGAAGAAAGCAAGGTTGCGATTAAGTCTGCCTATGAGGTAGAAGGCATGAGATAGTTTAGACATGATAAGCCAAGGGACCCAAACGTTGTTGTGTACCAGATGGATAGAGATATTGCGAAAGGCTTAAGGCAGCGTTGAAAGATGAAGGGATTATAGCAGCCAATCTTTCTGTCAATAAGTGGTTCGGAGGCGAGAAATTATTTACCTTCAGCTGTGTTTCCAAGAGACAATGGCATAAACAAGCAATTCAATTTAATTTTCAATTGGAAAAGATCTAACAAATGTGTTCCTGTTTCAGTTTGTATCAAAACGTCTCAGAGGTGTGCAGATGTGCACTACACGCCCTGTATCAGTTATCATTTCCCACCTGTAGTGACACGTGAGTGACGATCAAGCCTCTTCCATAAATACTAACGGACGGGTATAAACGCACTGAAAATGAGGGTTCTTGGTTGCTGTGGGGTATGTCTGTGCGGTTGGTACATTTTACTCTGTTTTTAATAAGGAACTGCCAAAATACAGACTTGGGAGCACAACAAACGCATTTTTTTAAACCCTCTTTCATTATCTGGTTCATCAGAAA
Organism: Diplodus sargus; assembly: GCA_903131615.1. Taxonomy (NCBI): domain Eukaryota; kingdom Metazoa; phylum Chordata; class Actinopteri; order Spariformes; family Sparidae; genus Diplodus; species Diplodus sargus. The sequence continues at coordinate 1,243,086 of CAEMYA010002117.1, forward strand.
TGAATTTATGGATTCCTCAGGAGATCACATCCTTGGATTCTCACTATCAACAAAATATTAGCATGAATTTAATCGTAGTACAGAGTGCTGTGCGATAAGATATGTACTTTTTGACTTTGAGCGTTATGGCCTTAGAATAATATCATGATATTTAGAGATTTTGTTAGTTATAAAATATACTGTATGTCTTATCAAAAGCACTTCATAAATGCCAAGATATTATGATACACTTGACCAAACACCTTGATACCAATATTGAGACAAAACTGTAGGAATGATCAGTGGTACTTTCCCAAAGCATAGTCACATTGAGATTCTTGATAAAGGCCGAGTGAGACAACAGAAAAAGTGTCTATTCTCACCAGGCAATGTTTTTGACATTTGAACACAGCTTTATAGTGATATGTACAGGTATCTTGGGATGAGATTTGGCCATATTACACATTCTAGCAGTATCTGCCTATTCAACCTTCCCAATGCAGGTTTTTTCTCCTGCGATTGAGTTCCAATGACACAGTTCATAAGAGGCTGACCCAACCACACCAGAAAGGAAATATATTTGTTAGCACAACTTCCACAAGAAGTGACAAAGTTTCCAAGTGGACGCTACTTATGCTGCAAGGCACAAGGGAAGCAAACAGGCAACCGGCTCTTGTTACCGCTGGGATTAAGACTTCGGAGCCCTGTCTCATCGTATTTCCATCACTGCGCCGCTGGAATGATCATTATTGTTTTACATTTCCAGCCCCAGCAGTGGTGGCAACGGTGTTTTTCATGGTGAAACCAGTTGTAACAAAGCCCAGTGACTGTGTACCTTTAGAGCGACATGCCATTAAATGTGACAGGTGTATTGGAAATGATATTAAATTGCGGTTCCGAAGCCATCGCTCACTGCTTCCTGACAGGTTACTGATGAGAATCACAACTATTTCCTGTCCTCTCCCCACAGGGATGTGTTTCTTTGGTGGGAGGGGTCAGAGTAGCCCAGAGTGATTGTGAAGGTGGCAGTGACAAAGAGCATTTGTTTTTGCTCTTGAAAGCAAGTGTTAGGGCAGCATATAAGGCCTCTCCTTTGTTTCTTAACCTGTGTTATCCCTAGTTCTCATGTGAAAGTCTTATGGGTTTCTGGCCATATTTACACAGTCTTTTGACTTCTTAATGTTCACCACATCTGAAACCAGTGCTGTTTATTTTCTAGCTTTGTTCATTTCCTGAACATCCTGAAACATCCATAATCAAACCATTCAGAAAGCAGGCAAACACAGCAGATTTCAAGGGTGTCGGCTAACATTGAAAACATCCTCAGCCCTGTGCTGCTACCTCAATGTTTGTGAGCACTGTTGGAGAACTGCTTTTTAGATATTGATTTCAATCTCATGTTATTATTTAACACAACACAAACACAATGTTTGTACTACACTTGAGGTTTTCCCTCATATGGCCTTTGGAGCAATTCAGATAGCACCCAAAATATTTCCTCATCTTTTGTTAAAGTATTTCTGTCTAGAAGTCTGCTTGAAAAAAGCCAATCACAAGTTTTCAGAAACCAAGTTACATCTTGAAATGACTTGTTTTGACAGTCCATCTGAGCCAATGTGATAGCTCAGGCAAAGAAAACTATAACAGACATTTGAGAGGATTGAAACAGAGAAAATCTGGCATTTCATTAAGTGACTGACAGAACTGTTAATGATAACCAGTTAACGGACTAAAGTCCATGATTATAGAGCTGCAACTATAAGTAGGTTGATAAGTCAATCAAAAAAACAACTAATTACTATTAGTTGCTATCACTATTTTGATAATCATTATGTGTGCTTAAATGCTCAAAAAAGCTTCTTAAATATCAGGGTCTACAGCTTTTCTCCGTCATATGTGATAGCAAATGAGAGTCTTTGGGCTTTGGACTGTTGGTTGGACAAGAAATGCAATTCAAAGACCTAATTTTGGTATCTGAGAAACTGATGTCATGAGCATTTTTCAAATGTTTTGATACTGTATGGACATAATGACTATTTGGTTCTTCGTGAGATTACGGATAATGAAAATCATCATTTGTTGCAGCCCTGCCAGATCATCTTAGTGTCGGACACTTTTTTTCCGGTTTGCACGACTCCACAGATGTATTCTCTTCACTGTATATCCTCTGGTGCTTAATATTTTAGAGGATTTCTCTTTCCACTGGGCTGCAGTCCTATTGTACATTGCTTCCACTACACTGTATTTCCCCCCTGACTCAGTCATATCAGGACTGTAAGGCTTACTGCAGAAATGACAGCCCAGTGGCGATGCTCAGACATCAGCAATTGCAGGAAGGGCTGTTCTGGTCCAGCACAACACAAATGCACACTATCTCAGCTCCAGAGTGGAACAGCAATGGAAAGGAAATAACTGTGGATCTTTGCAAGCATAATGGAAACATTTTGAAAAACACTATTTGGACTGTAAAATGGGTCAAGACAGCCTTTTTTCAAATTTGGTGCGCTGATGTTTAAGAAAAGATCTTTCACCAGCTTGATAAATGGGTATATTTCTAGGAACCATCCTATCTGAATCCCTATCAAGACCTTTTGTGGTGCCTAATGTAAAAGATAAGCTCAACCGTAGGAGCTTCAGATCATTTATCGGAAGACATAAGGGTCTTTGCCCCTATAAAAGCCACTAATGATGTTACAATTGAATTTGCTTGGGTACAGGACAAAAGACAGAGGTAGAGATAAAAGAGGTCCCGATTAGGCATCTGGCAGGCCGGGGTGTAATGAGATTGCCGAGGTATGAGTTGATTATGCTGTCATATTGATAAAAAATAATTGCATATTTCATAATCCCCAGGAGGGCTTCAGGGTGGTAGTTCAGAAAGAGAGACCAGTGCAAACACCCATGAATTGCGCTGGATATCCTCCTGTTCACATATCAGGTTTGTTAGCTCTAAAGGTCAGCTCAAGCAGAACTCCAAAATGGACACTGGAAAGTTATTCTGGGATGTCTGACCAATGTCTGATGAAATCTGTGATGGCTGATTATGTTCTGGGGTTTGAACTGTGTTCAGTGTCAGCAATATTTAACTCAGGCCTTGAACCACATGTGCCACCACCAGTCCACACCGAAAAAAGACAAACCTGTGAGAGCTTGAGTACCCTGCATTGTGTTTTATTCTCTCTGGCGGTTCTGTAAACATGAATAATCAGCTGTTTATAGTGTGAACGCTAAGATTGGAATAGATTATTGTTAATCGCATAAAGCAGATGAGAATCTCTTATCAGCTTATTCATGTTCAGCTGCTACAAAGGGAGCCAGAGAGGGGTTGCTGTGATGCAAACATTGATCTTTACTACGTTTGAAGCAAAACACTCATTCTATACTTGGTCAAGTCCATTGTTCAGCATGAGAGCATACTGTACTGTAGACTCCAAAATAGACCCAGTGCTCTGTTGAGAATATATCTAGTTTATACAGATGCTGTTAAGATCATATAAAATTCTACCTCAGCAATCACGGGCCAGTAGGGTATTTTCACTGAGAGCAGTAGTTACTAGATGGACTTCCAGTTCGGATTCCACCACAACACTGATATTGTTGTCCATTTTGATATTTCACTCCAGACATTGTTATACAACAATTCTGTGGACATCACCCAACCTACCATCAATAACCTTTATCAGCGATTCGCAGTAGGTTCCTCCCCCATGTGCATGGCCTGATGATCACAGGTATGAACACTATGCCTCTGAGAAACTCGAATCTGTTTAGTAATCTACTTAAACCAAGTTTAATCTCCGGCCGCTCTCTCCTGTTTAATGTGTCGTAGGATAGTTAAGGCAACATGGAGGGACAGCTGAGACCTTTTTCTCTCAGTGCCGCCCCTCTGTCAGTTCAGTCTCGGATATATTATCAATTCAATGCAGTGTTGTAGTCTGTATGCTCTATAGAGTAGTTACACCTTCATGATCAAAATGACAAGTTGCAATGTGAAGTCAGAGAAGAGCAAGAGGACCACACAGGCATACTGTTATGTACTGTTATTCAGGTAGTTGTACTTAACTTGAGTATTTCCATTTTCTACTACTATATACTTCTTCAGAGGCAAATCATGTAGTTTTTACTCCACTACATTCAGCTTTACCAGAGCAACTACACTTTACTTTCACAATAATGATTTGCATAGGTCTGTGGGTGTCTTCAAACATTCAGATAGACACTATAAAGTTTGGAGTTCACACTAAAATGACACACTAAAATACTTGGTAGGAAAATAGAGGAATACATGGTGTATAATGTTGTGCAATGATGCTGTAAAATATAAACCAGACCTGGACAGAATAGTTTCTAGCAAATATGACCGTGACTGTGAAGTCTATAAGGTTTGTGTAAAAGATTGGTGAAATATAGAAGAAGTAGAACATATAATAATATTCCATTGTTTTAATTTCTTCTTGTTGCCAATGGTGTGTGAAGCTGGTGGACCATGTGTGTTCAGCTTGTCTCTCGTCCTTGGTGGTAATGTACTCTGTGAAGCACATTGTAACTTTGGTTTTGACAGGTGCTATATAAATAATTAGTTATAGGCGATTATTGTTTTTATCATTATGCCGAAAAGAGGCTTCAAAAGAAACTAGACTGGATGAGTTTTAATTGTATTTTTCCAATGTATGAATTACCAGACGAAAAAAAAAATACTTCTAATACCCTTGGATAATTATGCTCCATCGTGTATAATAGTGTGTCAACATAGATTAGTGAAGAATGATCCAGTTAGGACGCAGAACATTCACAGTGAAGTTTTTAAACAGGGTAAACTATGTCATGAAAGATTTATTCAGCATTTGTGCCGGACTCATTTCCCAGAAACATCAGACCTGGCTTGTTGTTTGAACAACACTCATCATGGTTGTTTGATAGACTTCACTGTCCCCTCCTGAGTTATAACAGCAAGCTCATTAGAAGGAAAAGCTGATTGACTGTGTGTGCAACTGTTTTGATAATTGCAACTATAATTTGAGAATTGGAAATTGCCTTGCCTGTTTAAAAAAAATGATCGTTAGCTCTGACTGATTGTGAAACATTAATGAAAGAGAAAAGCTGAGCGAATTATTGCGACATATTCTTGTGCAGTTCCACCCAGTGAACTGTAATTGCATGATAGCTTTCAACAACCTGCACAGCAGTGGGACATGAACTGACAGCATTAGCATAATATTTAGCAATTCAATATTTACCAATGTTGTCCTAAAGCAGTGTGTCAACAATACATCTTTCAAATAGCCTTGTTTCAGACAACGCTGACCATGAATTGTAACTAGCAGTGGAGCATTTAACATACAGTAAGTGGAGGCACTGAGACACCTTGACAAGTAAATGGAGTGTAACAGGAAGTAGCAGGGGGTTTGTGTAAAGCTCTGGCATGTTCCTCTAACTGAAGGTAGTTAATAAACAGCATTTAAAATGTGTCAGTCCACCACTGAGAGGCATCAATATTTAATGATGGGCAACATGCTGTCTGTTTAGAACTTCCTTCATAAGATCTGTTTTGCTCTCCCTCCCAGCGGAAAACCTCGGATGTCGGACTTATGGGCTTTCTTTTTCAGGTCGTCTTCTCACTGAGACACCAGGCACAAAGCAGGCTCAGATTTTGCCGCTTGCTCGCTTCTATTTCAGTCTGGCATGTTATTCGGCCAGAGGGACTGACGTGACTTTTGTCTCATGTCCTTGTCCTCATTGATCTCCGAGCCCTTATTAGTTCCACTGAATAATGTCAAGTCATTTTCATCCTGTCCTTCCAACACTTTTGTAGGCAAGTGAGTAGAGACTGAATCGTGACTGGCGAGCCTTGCTCATGTTGCCGAGTTGTAGAGGTAAGGGTGAGAGCAAGGTTTAGTCACAGTATCAGTGGCAGACAGATGCTTTTGGTTTGACGGCGTCTGTTGTTCGGTTTGGTCACAACTTGTGGTGCACTGCGGGCCTTGAATCCCATTCTGTAGTGTCAAGCCACCGAGACAGCATGACAGGTGTGAGACACACATCGTGATTGTCGAGGGGGAATATAGATCCGACTACGAGCAATGAGAGGATGAATCAAGTGCTTCTGTCAAGGAGACAGAGACACGACTGCATCTTCATCAGAGTCTACACAAGGACCCTTTCTGCACTTTCGAGCTGTATCTGATGACATCATCCAGATAATGACACCTGATCAGGGACCTTTGCATTTATACCTGCTATTAAAAAGCACGATTTCAATTGTGCACGAAACATGGCATTCTGAAAGGCAGCTTGAGGTGACACAAAGCCGTACAGTTGGACTAACAGTACAGATAACCAAGGTTACAATTGTTGAAATCTCTCTAAAGGCTCATTTACCATACACAGAGTTTATCTCATTATTTGGATATCATGATTGAATGCAGCCCTTAAAACCAGGACAACATTCATACAATATCCAATATAACAACATCAAAAATCTAAAATGATATAGTCTCAAGAATAAAAAGAGTATTCACATATTGAAGTGTTAAATCATATTTGTTTCTGTAAACGTGCATCTGTGGTTCTGTGCTGTGGACTCGGTGTGTAATTCAAGTCACAGGAGTCGGGTTACTCAGTGGTCCATGTCTGTGAGACCTCGACGCAGAGCAGTTTGGTACTAACTCGCTGGCTTTGTTGGCAGAGTATGGAAAAGTTTGTGGTCTCAACACTTCTCAGCCAGAGCTTAATCCTGTTATCTGTGCCTGTGTCCTCTGCCACTAGCACACACTCTGCTCTCTTGTGCTTGTTTTTCAGCAGTCAGCTCGGACGCCACCGCACTGTTAGTTGGAGCTGTGTGAGGCAGACATGGTGGTGACTCCTTCAGATCACAACACAGACAGCCAAAAGCTCATCTTTTGTTTTGCGGAAGCGGCAGAAGCAGGAGCAGCATAGATGAAGATTCAGTTCCGTACCTTTTGATTTACTTGCTGGCAGCATCCAGCTAGGGCGGGCAGGGCTGACTCATGACCAGTTGCTGTAAACACAGCCTGATGCTATAACGAGCAGGCCAGCCTTCACATTGGCAAATGGAGTAGCTGATAACACCTTATCAGCTCTGATTAATGCGCTGGCAAAACAGATAAATTGGGAGAAGAACCAGCCTCATTAATTTGGTCTTACCTTTGGCAACATGTACCAAAATCACTCAGGCTGCGTATGACCGCTCAAACAGGGATGCAATGAAAGATAATTGGGTAGTTGTTTTGAATGACATTTTTTTTATTTAATGAAAAATCACGCATTTTAAATTCATCAAAAGTTCGAGTCCATTTAGAAAATCCATTTGATGTATCTTTTGTATATTTGTTGGGGCTGCATCTAATGATTATGTTCATTATGGATTAATCAGGCAGTTTTTTTTCACAATTAATCATTTAGTCTATGAAATGTAACCAAAAAAAAGAAGAAACAAAAGAGACAAATTCCCAGAATGGATGTCTTCAAATTGATTATATTGTCCGACCAAAAATCAGAATTTACTATCGTAAATGACAAAGTAAAAGCAGCAGGTCTTTTGATTTAGAAAACATATCCAAGTAGTCAATGAGTGATTCTCTTTCGATCAGCGAATCGGTTAATTGCTGTAGCTGTAGTTATAATCCACAAGATTTACAAAATTAGCCAACTGAATGTACTTACATATATATGTTCCCTTATAGTTTTCGTTGTTACTGGTGGAGTAGGCCTTTTCCACAAATGATTGTCATTGCATACCAATGCACGACGGAGTCACATGGAACCAACCCTGATGCACTGTACGTGATGCATGACACAAAAGATGATGCACGCCTTTCATTAGATATTGGTTATTGGGCTGTTAACAGATTCGCCACTTGCTCTTCTCCTGCTCGATTGCATCTGAGTGTGCACTTGGTATACTTGGATATACATTCCATTGTAGACATACCACCACACAATTACATACAGTAACAACAGTTACCACAAGTGTCACATTAATTATTATTATTATTCAATAACTTAAACACAAACTAGTGTTGTTCAGATGTAGCAATGGTAGAATGATCAGTCAAATGTGATCAAATCATGTTGATTCTTGTTTATTCAACATGTCCAGATAGTGTTGCTCTACAGATGAGAACCTTCAATATCTGCCACCTGGTTTCATTTATTGCCCTGAAATCCCTCGGTTGCAGTCTGTGAGCACCCACCTGAGCCAGCCACTTGGTAGGTTAACACCACCAGGTCACCTAGAATTATAGGTTTGGCAGGGGCACTGCCTTCGAGTATAGAATAAAACCTGCTATACTGGAACATCAGGGTAATTCAGATGCTCGTGCTGTTTGTCGACTGTGTTAAGTGTCGCTGTGAGGAAATGGTCAATGTGTGAAACCAGAGCAGTGTAAAGTAGGGGGAGGACTGATTCACTTCAACAAAAACCTTTTTCATCTTTCAGTGAAACGATGGCCAAATGGTTCCCTGCTATGTCGCTGTTGACATGAAGAGGACATTTGTCCTTAACTTTTTGGCCTTGCAATTACAATTTAATTTGGTTTGCTTCTTTAAAATGGCACTATCAATGAAATGACAGGACCCCTCATTTGTTTATGTCTTCAGTAATAATGAGAGTCACTTTCTAAGCAGCCTTTAACACTGCCAATTTCCTCTTGGCCGCATAGATGTGAACAACCAGTTTCTAGACCGCACACTGACCGCAATTAGTTTCAACACTCTGCTTTTGCAAGCTGTGCATTTTCAACAAAGGTTGGGCATATTCCAAAAATATTCATTGATTTATTTATTTGCCCTGACAGACAATACAAAACAACTCTGATCTTGGTTTCACAAGAGCCCATGAGTTTGCCAGCTGTGAAAGAGCCCAACAGTCATTCTCAGATTGCTCAAATGGAGAAGATAACTCCTCTCTGAGCGCTGTGCGTTTATCTTGGGGAACATGATTCACTGCCAGCAGATCACAAACAGTGGTGGGCGTTCATGGTGACAACTATAAGATAATTTATTAAGGGCATCTTTTGAAATCCTGACAACACTTTATCAAATGTTCAGAAACGTCCAATCCTTTTCCACCCCCATGAAATGTGCCACTTACGTTCTCTTCAGCCCCTTTTACAAAGAGATCTTGCCATACTTCCACCAAGAAGACGTGTCATTGCGCTGGCTTTGCTTTTTTACACCGAACCAATTAAAACAAGCACAATGCCGCTGCAGGGTGTTACTTTCGATGACATGTTGATGTTTCGGAAGCAAAGGAAGCAAGGCATGCAACACTTTAGCATCAGTGTTTGTCTGCGAAATTTAGAGAAAATGTTCTTTATTGGAGGTTGAACCATACATCAACAGGCCAAAATCATCAGCTGACGTGTCACAGAAATGGTTTTGAATACTGTGTAGAAAGACACGATTGCAGAGTGGCAATAAATGCTTTATTGGTCATTTTTGTTGATGGTGTTAGTCAGCTGTAAAATTATTATTGTGTTGTCATTATTATTGGCTGGTATCCTTTTCATTTGTTTTAAGCCTGGTGATATTCTACTTTTTATTTATGAACAATTCCATGAAAAGAAGAAAATCAATGAAGAATTGATCTCCTTGAGTACTCTGAGCAGTTTTTGTGCACCAATATTATGGTCGAAAAAGTCGTAAACCTCTATTAACTAGTCACACCATTATAAATTGTCCCATCTGTTCCATACACATGAATGTAAGTGAACAGACTGGAGAGGATTTTTTTTTTTTGTCTTTTTGCTGGAATTGTTAACAATAATACAGGATATACGTAACCTTTTCTTTTCACAGCCATGCTGAGTATGTTTTGAAGTTAGTTCATTGATACTGAACCTTGACATTAAACACGTTTTAGCAGTTATCCAAAGCAGACGAGACGCTGAGGTGCTCATGTTCCTACATGGTGACTTTTAGCCGGCTGTTTCTGCCAAACATAATTTACTACATTACCGTTAAGTGACTGAAAATGAAATGCGTTGGTGTCAGTTGATTGATGTCCCCGTCCTCATCTGGGTGTTCCTTGTAGCTAAAAAAAAATAAAATACGTGGCACCCTTACAAGATTATAATTTAGAAGGGTTCAGAGGGGCAGCAGATGAAATTGTTGATAAATGTTATCTCTAAATGCTATTTTCAGGATGCTGCCAAGTGATGCTGCCAATGTGTAATCAAAGCTGTGGGCGGACTCTTATTAAGACATTTCGCTCTGAATATCGTTGACCTTTCCAGCCCTTTGCTTACGCTCCTATCGCTTCAAAGTTACTTTTTCTGTTTTCCATTCGCCCTTTGCCTGACCCCTTTTCTTGAGCGCTCAGAGGGCTGAGATGATTACCACTTTAGGAAAGTAAAAGGACAGCAGGGCTTTTCTTCAGGTAGATTAATAAGTTGACCTTGGCATTCACTTTTCCATAGCCTTTTCTCTCGTGCAAAATTGACGCGATTTGCTGGCTTTTAAGGAGCGGGAGTGAAGAAAGTGGTTTATGGTGATTTCCGCTGGAGGAAACCATATGAAAAGGGAAAAGCTATTGGCTCAACCCAGCATATTCTGTTCCCGGTACAGACTCAAAGTAGTTTGCTAATAATGAAAACCTAAGCTGGTTGATTGGATGATGGAATTGAGGAAACTTGCCATTAAGTTGGCGGGCACACACAAGAAGTCCAGTAATTTTTGTGCTCGGATTTCGTCTTTACATGGCCTCTACATTATGTGTGCAATTCAAATAAAAAGACTAAAGCACTGTCGAAATGAGATGGGTTCCCCCCCTTTTGCGCAGTGTTTACAGCTAATGGCAGCATAAAACACTGACCCCTAACCAAGACAGTAGGGATGGAGCAAATGTATATTTAATGCCCTGTAAAGTATGAAACCCTGATAATAGTCCGACCTCAGTAGTAAAAGGTTGTGATGTAACCTGAGACAGTGTTAATCCTTTAAGCTGACTTAAATTATACGAGCAAACAATACCACCCCGAGGTGCAGGGATTTAACAGTTAGAAAAACACTGCAGTTCTGACATCACACCCTTCAAAGTTAGTTTTAAAAGGGCACACCTTCATGATTTTCTACCACAGCCTTACTCTACCATGCCCTCGCTGGCTTGTCATCATTATCATTAATGCAAAAACACGATCAACCTTGTACAGACTAAAATGTGGTGAAGAGTGAGCACCCGAGCTGCGGTTCACTCTCAAACTTTGACTTTATTTAAAGGTCAGCTGAAAATAGCTATGCATTTTTCTCCTCTTCAGGAAATGATCCAGTGTTGTTTGTAAAGCTGTTCTGTTGAGAGGCTTCTTGGCTCCATTCACCTTGCATCTGGAGGCCTTTTCAAGTGTGACTTTGTGCACCGTATTGTATGTACTGTTTGAAAGTTGTTGACAATGTAACTAATTTCTCTCTCTTTTTTTTTTTTTTCTCTGTCTCTTCCCTCTCTGCTCCTTTGGATCAAATGACGGCTGCTTCTTCTCATGTCTTCTTCAATAGGTGAGTTATCTAAGTATTTTCACTAAACCAGTAGAGAAGCCCCGGGGGGACAACTATGTGTTGAAACAAGGGTAGAAAAAGAAAAAAAAATCCAAGGTGACTCTCAGCTCTGGAAATAATAGAACGCCGCTATTTATATGTCTGTTGCGAACAGCCAATTTGCCCATTTACCGATGGGTCTTAAAGATTATGATTGAGGTTGGTTCCGTAAGCCGTGAGCCATCCAACTCTTTGGTCCAAAGCCAGATGCCTTCATGAAAGGTATCTTGTGAAGTCATGGCGAGATTTCCATGAACTTTCCTGTTAACATTCATGGTTCTCATTTGATAAGTTCTAATGTCTGAACTTTCCTCTAATGCAGTGGGTCCAGACTTTGCCTGACGTGTCCCTATTTAAAAGCCCAAACAAGTTCAAACACCACATTTTCTATCACTTATTACCGATGACAGGGGAAGTAACGAATAAAAAAAGATGAAAGTAAGGTCGGTACAATAACATCAACAGCAAAGCATTTCATTTTCCCTCCATGAATCCAACCCAGTCACCAGAGTAAATATTGCCAATGTATGTTTCTGCAAACCAGGGGTATGTTGAAACCCATTTTATATTGAAACTTAACATTACTTAACGTTACTTGCATCCTGGAAAATGTCCCAACATCTTATCCAGTGTACAAATTTCAATGTTATCATGGTTTACTGAAACATACAATTCCAACAGGACTGCATAAACCATATTCAATGAACTCGAGAGCCACTGTTCTCATGCCAACACCAGGGTAAAGTTTAGTGCGTCTATGAAATCAGGCACTCCGTGGCCCCTCCACTACCACTATGCTCAAGACAAACAGGACATGTGATAGCGTCTGAGAGATTTCTGCCTGTGCTGTCTCACTTGAGCTCCTCCTCACTTCAAAAAAGATGATGCTGTGCACTTCTGTGAGTCGATCAGAATCGAGCAATATTCTCACTAACTGATGGATCTCCAATGTTCATATTTGCTACTTTCCTCCTGCCTCTTCTATGATAGTAACGTGTGTCAAAAAACAAACTCTTTCAAAACGTCACCTTGAGCCTTGGAAGTCAGCATAATGAAAAATTAATTAAAGTATCTGGCAATTTGCAAAGATGTTGACACTGAATGTATTAGCAAACTTTCACCAATATATCAAATTTGCTTTCCACTGAACGTCTTCCCGCATCAGCAGGCTACCACGTAGCGACTTAATCATAACCAGTGTTTTTTATGGTTACGTGCTTACAGCACCTGTGTGACCGAGGTCAGGAAACCACCATCTTTCCCTAATCTTAAATGCTTTTGTTGCCTAAACCTAACCGCAAATGTGGAGAACAGTCCCTGCCACAATTGCATGCTCTTTTAAAAGGCATTTGGCAATGAAAATTAGCAGCGTAGAAATGTGATTTCTAGCAGCCAGGACTGAGGATATGGGATACGGGCCAACATACAGCACACATCAATGCACAGGAGTAAATAATGCTGAAATTAAACCGTCAGCATTTCTGTCATGGCTGGGTATGTTGCTGAGCGTGACAGCTAGTGTAGGATATAAGACATGACTGTAATGACTTTCTTGTGATAATGTTGCAGATAATAAAGTGTAGTTACAGGCCGTGCTCGCAGACGCAGCCCCTCAAACAGTTGCAGTCTCACCTTCCAAAGACCCCATAAATTTTACAAGCTTCCCCCAGTTTTGTTTTCATCTTAAATTTCCAAATCTGGTTGTGATTAAGCTGCTCAGCGAGAGGCTCTGGATGTCCGCCAAGCCCCTCGCTGCACGGGTCCCTCCTAAAACGCTCCCGTCTGCTGCCGGCCGTCCGCCACTGTGCATTTATTCAAAAGAGAGGGGCCCCCGTCAGCCCGCTAAACCCACTGTACCAGGGTCTGGGGTCCCCTCCATGGGGAGTATCCAATGTCAACCTTCTGCTCCATGAGGTGATCCATGATGGAGCTTTGCTTTTAGCACAAAGGTTTCAGCTCAGAATTTATCATGGACTGCTCACAGCCTGGATTGCATGAAGCCCTCACAGGACCACATGAAGGCTATTTTTCGACTGAGTTTCCAGTCAGGAGTGCTCCCCAGCGTAGTATTTGGAAACATGAAAAGGACCATCCTGGAATGTGTTGTTATTATTATTTCACTTTTATCCGCTTAAAGGCTCGGTTCACCAAAACCACAAAGCCAGCATCTTGCAAATGCAGCGTGCTTTTAATATTTCAGGTTTTGAGATATCTGTTCTTCAGATTTCTGCCTCCATCCATATACAAGTGAGGTGGAGGTGGAATCTCATTTGTGGTTCGCACAGCACTTAAAGAATGACAGCGGAAGAATTCTAATGGAACAGCCCGATTCAATGGCAGTGTGGTACTGTCGACTGAGCTGGCACAAAAAAGAAAACACCATTGCAAGCCATGTGCCAAGCAAATGACGAAAGGACAAAAAAAAAAAAGGTAGGGCCAGCAGAAATAATGAGCTGCGTGAAGTTCCCCTGATGCTGATATGATACAGAAATATCAGGTCACCGCTGAGGTCAATCACCGTAGAAGACAAACAAATATGAATGCACCTACAGCCCCTGACAGCAAAGTGTCTGTTACGCTGGCTTAGCATCGCATCTTATTACATGGCTTAATTGACCATTTCTAATTCAGTGCACACACTGAAATAACATGCCCAATCATCTAATTTTGTTATCGATCATGCCTATCATTTGATCAAAGCGTGAAAAATTTAAGTTGGTAAATGTTTCTCAATAACAGATCTGAAAGACAGACTTTCTATCTTCTGTCATTTGTTAGTGATCAGATCCGTATTATGAGCCCAGACAATGCCAACGTGTCTGCACTGGTCGCCGCGGTAATAACGTGGGTGTGAGTCATCACGCGCGCCGGAGACGCAGCTTTTCCACACAGAAGCGCGAGAAATGGAGATCAATCATCGCGCCCTCCAAACAGTCTCGCTGTCAAGTCGCAGAGGAGACGCTTCAGCGTGACTCCGCAGACTGTTGCTCCATGCTGCTCTGCCGCTCGCAGCATGGATTCCGCTCAGCCTCTCTGGCGCACTTCAACTTGACGTCGCTGTGTTGTGTTTCACGCTGCGAGTGACACCGACGACACTTTGAAATCCGGCGAGCGTCCAGAGCATGCAGGCTGAGACACGTCCGCGTAAATCTGACTTGAATGGCATTTCAAACCATCGGCACCCGATTTGCAAAAAAAAGAAAAAGAAAAAAAAACAAACGTTGCTGTCTAGACTTCCTAAAATCAATCTAGATAACACCTGGATAGGCCAAAAAAAATGGATTTGGACTGTCAGTCAGAACATTGACAGTGTAGTCCATTGAAAGATCTTTTAAACCAGGAGAAATTCAACTAAATCTAGAGACATGTTGTTTTGTAGTCTGGATGAACTGACCTGTTAACACAAATCAAATATCACAAATCGTTACTGCTGACCATTTTCCAAAGCATGCTGTTGTTTCTTTTTAATGTGTTTTTGCTCTCCTCCTGGCATCCAGCCGTTTCCGTTCATTTTACCGTGCTGCGAAAACACACTGTCAGAGACTTCAAACCTGCATTATAGGTGATCCATCACGGCAAACATCATGTCTGCCTTCCCTGTCGTAAAAGGAAAGTCGCAGCTCCTGTGGCTGACTTCTCAAAGCTGCACTTGCAAGTGTAATTTAATTCTGCCGAGTCACTCGCTCACATCTGTATTTTGAAGCGGGGCTGCATTTGTTGAGCGTGTTCTCTGGTTTGAGCTTTTTTTTTGTCCTGGACAGACAAATCCAGGAAGATAGTCCATGTAAGCCTCAGTCGTCACCTCCGTCGCCTGAGCACAAAACTGTGTTTCTAATTGATATAATTAGAGCACAACATTTTTCTTTGTACAGCAATTCTCTGCCATGTGCAGACGACCTCTCTTCTGAGCGATGCGCACGAGCAGGCTAACAAATGTAGCTCTAATTGAAGATGGATCACATGCCCCTGGCACCGCTGCGCGCTGTCATACCGGGGCGGGATTGACGGCTTCCTTTCAGGACCGTATCACCTACACATCGTGTCAGCGTGCACCTGTGTGTTCGGCGGTAGGCTGGCAGACAGGATAATTGCAGGGAGGGTAAAACCTGAGAGGAGAACGTGTTGAAAAAACTAAGGAAGGGATGAAAAACACTTTACCGCATCAAAACAGCTCGGCATTTTTCTCCTTTCATGTTTCGAGATGGATGACAAAGGCATTGTTTAAAGGTTGTGATGGCTGACGCGTCTGTGAGAGGAGTTTTCTGTGATCCACGGCTGATGTCGATGTAGTACAGTGTTCTAAGAAACAATAAGGAAAGTGAAAAATTGCAACGCGTTCTTATGTTATCGAGGTTATCTATCTGATTGTCAGTAATTCATTCAAACGAACAAACAAAACCCTCAAAGAGTTGCAAATGAACGGAAACCAACTTTCAACAAGCAGTCAGAGTAGCAGACTGTCTTTGAGTTGTGGACGAAACAGGACATTTGTGGACGTCCACTAAGGCTTCTGAAAACACTGATCAACACATTTTACAATTTAACCGAACAGACAACCGTTCGATGAAAATAATCGCTAGTTGCAGCCTTAGTTAATATTATGTCATTTCAGTTCCCCCTCATATAAAGACATCTATGAGTACTCTCTCATTTTCATTCAGTTATTCCTATAACGCTGCACTGTACATCCCATGATACTGACTCCCTCAAGTCTGTACAATCGTAGGGCGTCCTGCTGGTATTATCCTCCGCAGCCTATACTCGAGTTACATTTCTTGACGGTGAAAAGCTCACTGTGGGTGACAAGGAGGTGTGGCTGTCGGGGCAACGCTGCTGGGCAGAAAATAGAGTTAGAGATAGTGCCTTTTAAAGCCGGAAAAACCTGAGGTGCCCGGGCAGGGGTTCGGCAGTCCCACCCCCCCCCACCTGTGTGGAAGCGCTCGGAGGCCCGTCTAATCAGCCGCGGTCACAGCGCAGAGGAAGCCCCGCCGGAGAAGTGAGCGATGAGAATGTTTACTCCTCATTCCACATACCCACCTTGAGCTGTTATGGGCCTGCCCTGCTATTTTTGCACGCCCTCGCCCTATTGGACAGCTGTGAAGGATTGCGTCGGCTACTCGCGGCACATGGCATTCCCCTCCATCTGTCGCCTGCGTGCTGAGCCTGTTGAAGAGCGGGTCGACTCGCAACGTCCCTCCCACCCACCAGGCACCGGCCTGCCCCACCCCTTCAAAGCCATGGCCCCGGTAATGACTCCCCTACCCCAAAGACATCCAGATCATTTTCCAAGTCACTCCCACAGTGCTGGCACACCCATCCCCAGCTGTCAGTCACAACAACAACATGCCAGAATATTGTAGACATTCCGAAAGGCCTCTGATTTTCCAACAACATATTGCCGGGCTCCCGTTTTTTTTTTT
>CAEMYA010002117.1:1278235-1292686 GCA_903131615.1 Diplodus sargus
TTTTTTTTTTTTTTTTTTTTCAGGGAGCCTTAAATTCTTCTGGGGTTGAACTGTGCTTGCCAGTGCTGAGAGTTTTTATTCTCTGCCTCTTAGTACAAATACATCATTGCTTTCATCCTTTACTGCATTGTGAATCTAAGCGACTGTTCATTGGTCGTGAAATTTATCTTGCTTTAGCAGGTGGTGAAGGGAATCCACACAAGGATGGCAGGGCCTATACCACATTTTTCACAGGCATGTTTTAAAATGGCAATCACATCTTGTTGTTTTTGTTCCCCTTTTGTGTTATCCTCGAGAGGTAAATAAACCCTTATGGTTGATTACCGCCTGTTCATGCTGTGTTTACCCAAGGACCGATGCGTGTCTGTTGTCCATTTGATATACATAATTAAGAACCCAACTATTCTTGAGTTACCTCCTGCTTCCTCTGACTTTATCCCCCTGACGGATGACCTATTCCTCAATACTTCCTGCCAAACTCTGGATTAAGTGATCCCCTGGCCCAGTGGAACTCTTGTTAACTGTCATCAGCAATCATAATTGCAAACGTCACAGCTAATTGGGCGTGTACAGTGACCTTTCCATCAAGTGTGTGTGTTGAAGCAAAGGGACAAGAAGCAGAAACGCAGCCCAAATGCAGGAATAAGTGGTGATACCTGGGCTCATTTATATTAATGTGCAACTTTAATGCAGTATGTTGTACTTGTGCGTGTATACACAATGCAATTGTTGTTTTTCAGATTGGATCCAACTCCTGAATTGAGATATCTGTCATTTAGGGCTGAGCAACATGGCTAAGAATGATATGGAGATATTTTAAGGCTCTATGGCAACAAGATGCATCTCAATATTTTTGTAATCTCTTCAAAAGCATAAAGGCTGGGCGGCAAAATCCGATGTCATTATATTTTTCACCAAACACCTTGATGTAGATATTACAACAATATTGCGCTTGATTATTGGTACCAAAATTAGTCCAATGGGATTTTTGATAAATGATCATCAGTGATGTGGATGTAGTGTAAGTGGGTGAAGTAAAGCAGTCTGGTCGGTTCAGAAAAAATCACATCACTTTACTGTAATCCAGCCTTTTGAAACTGAAAAAAACAACAATTATAACAAATCAAAATATGTCATTATCCAAAATGTACATCGATATCACAGTAATGGTGATAATGGACAGAACTGGTTCTAGCACACTTAGACTATCTCATGTTAAGTTACAGCGAGTTCAAGCTCCGCCTACATGTCTGGCTCATAGAATTCTTAGAGACAAAAAGCATGCAGACTTCCATATTGGCTATGAGCTCAAACTTGCATTAGTATGTATTTATGATCTATAAAAAACATCAAACTGAAGAACGGATCAATGGGCCAGCACCTGATACCGATATTGGATCAGATCTGTCCCTGTTAAATTCTATTAACCTCTGAAGTTTCTTCAGATAAGCGATACGGAAATATATCATGCAGTGACCCTCAAACACTTGTCTTTATAAAAAAAGAAAAAGGTGTTTCAGTAATCTCGGGGACGCAGTGACTACTTGTGCATCGTGCTTAGGTCTGCTGTATCTATCTAAAAAGAATCAAAAGAAGCGAGCTCTACTCCTCACTGAGGCATTGAGCACATTTGCATTGTGTCCGTGAGCAATTCCACTGGACTGATTTGATCTTAGTCCAAAAGTTCACGCTTTCAAATTCTTGTGTGACTGAGCCTTAAGCCAGCGGATAGTCAGAGAAACAAGAATACATTCTGAGAAATACTCTGAGAGGATCAATTGGAGCTTTCTCTTTCTTGTACAGTGCTGTGATAGGTTTGAGCAGTGTTTATTCTGACTTTGCACATAGATTGAAAGCGATGGCCAACTGGTCGCCTGGTTTCTTCACATCACACACCGCAGATCTGTGTTTACCAACCTGTAAGTTTCCATTTGTCTTTCCCTGTGGGCCGAGGGCACTAACCACCAGTGTCTGGACACATACCAGATGTTGATTGGTGTAGATGTTTTACACCAAGTGAGTAATGCGGTTCTTTAATGCTGCCTACGGACAGATAAAACACCTGCAGCTGTATAACGCCCTCACAGGAGAGACCCACCTACACTTAATGTTAACGCGTTTGAGCTGCATCTGCCTCCCCCCGAGGGTTTGCAAATGCGCAGCAGGCGAAGACGAATCCGCATTACTTGTCAGTCGCAATACATCAACACACTGAGCAACAACTTATCAGTAGCTATCAACATGTCGACTTGTCTCAGAGAGTCAGTTGATCCATCTCCTCTGACAAGGCAGTTCTGGATGGGTAAGTCATGATGTTGGAATTCATTCTGCCCACTCTGTGGAATTGATGCTGTTTGTCCACAGTTCACTTCTCTCTGGTTAATGGGTGATTAAGTTGGCACAGGAGACCACATGACTGATGAGGTTGCATGACTGAATTGCCAACTACAGTGGGAACTCGCAGTTTCGGTTTCGCAGAGCTGTTCCTGCATAGGTGCTGCTGCCTGGGCTCAACAAATTAGGATGGTAAAAGAAAACAGAATTTAAAAATCACCTCGTGTTTCTTTTGTATATAACCCAGTTCAGGCAGTAGCTCTCTACTGTAGTTTAAAAACGTACTTTTGGACAAAGGTGTACAGAGTTGGAACAAAAAAATAATCAGTATGGGATTGTATTACACAACTCTGTAATGAGGTCATTAATGCATTGCTGTCATTTATTGACAATTTTATTAAACAGACAGGTGCACTGAAAGGCCTTTCCCCACAATTATGTGCTACCTTTTCTGCATACAAAACATTCTTCCATGATTCATTACGAACGGTGAACACTGAAGGCAAAATCACATCAACCTGAAGAACTCAATTTAGAGGCGCTATCACCTTGTAAGTCAAAAGTCCCGGCTCCTTTTCGGATTTAGCAGCCCTGATGGGATAAACTTGATGAAGATTATTTCGATCTGCGAGAATCGTCTCATAAAAGAACTCGGTGGAAAAACTCGATGGATATGCGCAGTCATGTCGCTCATAATCCTCTTGATCATGTGGGGAATTTGAACAGTTTTGCACAGATTGAGACATATGAGGTGCAGGTGTTATCCGTCGCTGCAGACATTTTAACCCTGAACTTCCCACCTGAGGCTGTGTTTCTTTCCCTATTTCTAGCTCCCTGATCAGCAATTGAATAGATGATTCTAATGTTATCATCAACCATAAGAATCATGATCGAAACCAAAAAAAAGACTCTGGTGTAAGGAGGATAATGCCACCTTAAAACCTTATGCGATGTTGCACCCACTCAAGCGGTTGTTTTCATGCATTGTACATCCAGATGGCCCTCAAATCTGTTCCATACTCGTCCAGTATGTGCAGGTTTATATCTTAAGTATTTAAATCTGAACACCAGGTATGGACTTTGATGTTAAAAGGCAGCAATTGAACCCTTGAACCCTGCTACCTCGCTCCACATTCCTAATCTAATTCCAAAAATCCACAGGGGAGTGTTTTCCCTCCAAAACCGACCACACAGAGCAGAGTCCGCCAACAGGATTGCTAAACAATATGTGTGTGTGTCTGCCAACTGCCACTGAACACTCCATGCACGCCGCAATCCCCATAACCCCTCTCTGACATTCACTGGAATATTAGGCAAAATCAATAGCTGACTTCAAAGTAACCGTCATTTACCATAATATTTGCAACACCCGGTACATTCGGAGGATATTAAAGTGGTTTCGGTCCACACATTCCAGAGATCAAAAACAACAGATGAAGCAGATAACCTCGGATCCAACCTGAATAAAGACAACTTTGCTTTGCATGGGAGCTCTGTGCAGGACCAGCATAAATGCTTTCTTTGCAATTACAATAGCCTTTGTTTTTGTTCCTGCACCTTCCTTTTCTGAAGAAGTAGCACTCCTGTTTTCAAGCTTTTGCTCGGAGGGAAAACAACATTTTTTATTGAAGCTTGAGATCAATCTAATCTATCTGTGTCCTTTAAAACTGAAATGTTTTCCTCCCATTAGTTGTGTGGCCCTCAGTCTGTCTGTCCAGAGCAAGACTAAAATGACCAGATTTAATTTAGTGGTGGCCGAATCATTTTGATTTTTGTGACCCCTGACGTTTTGTAGTGTCACTGTTGGGACAAGATGTCCCTTTGTCCAGCATTTTGGTTGATGATGAGCTAGAATTCAATAAAACATTCTGGATTGTCATAGTCCCAGGGGGTTAAACCTTTGCGACTTTATGAAGCCACAGCAATTTCCTTTATTCCTCTAATCATACCAAAATCCACAAATATACACAAAACATGTGACATCTACACGTGACTTTGCCCTGGAATTAACCAAACACATTAAGACTTACCACTTAAGACTTTCTGCGCGCACAACCCTCAAGGTTTTTGCTGAACAGTGTTCATTCCTACAATCTGAAGACTGATTTTTACATTCTCCCCGCATAATATTTTCATCACTGTGTCGACTGTCATTGTGAATCTTAGAACCAATTTCCGCCTACAAGAACTGCTGTGTAATTGTCATACTTTAAGTTCCGCACATCAGGCATTTTGTCCCGTATGTTCTATCCAAATGAAATCTTCCATTTCCTTTGTTGTGGTGACTAACTAGTTTGCTGTGAATCCAGTATGTTTTCTGAATTTGTCTCAATAGACCCCCAAGTCTTAGTTGTTCTTTGTGTCTGGCTGATTACATACTTAATAATTAATGTGGTTACCGAGCTGTTGAAAACACGACAAAGCTTATTGAATCATTATTTTCTGCATATTTCCATTGTTACAGTAATGATCCCAGCAAATAATGTTAATTCCATTTTGTTGAGCAGTTTTAGCTCAGCCAGTACAGCAAGTCCTCTCTTCTTGATTGGCAGATTGTTGTTGTGCTGGATTTGCTCTCCTCATTTCAAAAGCACTTTGTAAACGTGTTTGGGAAAGTCCTGTACATTTGCTTTACTTGCTACTTGCTCTCACATTGTCGTTACCATTAGGCGCCTCTTGCTTGTCACTAATGATCAACAGTCCGCAGTCTTTTGTCTGCCAGGTTATGCAACATCAGCCAGCAGCACCTATAAAACTGAAGCTATTTTACACTAATTGCATTTGGAAAAAGAAATGTATTCATTACCCAAGGCAGTCTTATTTCTTAGATGTATTATTTATTTGTATAATAATGATCAGAAAAAGATATCTGCTTAATTTGATGTTGTTGCCTTGCAAATTGTAACCCTCTCAATCGGTGCATACGCAAAAGGGCAGCTTTCCCCATAAGATCTGGAAAAGATCACAAGTTCAACGCAGAAGCTGCATTAGTACATTTCTTGGTGTAAAGTCTGACCTGTGGGTCGGTGAAGTCTGTAATTGTAAATGCTGCATCTCTCGCTATTTTGTCTTGACCACCACCCACTGATCCACCCATTTAACCCCCGTCCACTTGCCCATGTGTCCATCTGCACACAGGCGGGAAAAAAAAACAAAAAAACCCTTTCTTAGTGCCATCTTTTTTTTTCTTCTTTTTTTAACCATTGTGCACTTGTGGAAAGTCTAAAGGACTCATTTGCATGTTATGTCCCTCCTTTTCAGTACCCAGACCCATCTGATTTATGATGACCCTATAAAAAGCAAGTGTCAGGGATAGAGGCAGGGCTGACACATGCAAATTGCTTCGGAGATTTATTGATGAACCTCTGCTTTACAAAGTGGCGTTTGAATGAATTGTAAGGCATCCACCAGTTTTTAATTTCAGTGAAAGGGAATTCATTTGAATTTATTAAGCTGCACTGAGAACTTTTTTTTTTTTTAGAAAATCCCGTACTTCATAATTTACATTCCTGCTGACTATTTTCCAAATCATACCCAGTTTTTTGTGATTTCCCTGTGGTTTCTATTAATTTTACGATGCTATAAAAACAACTATAATACTTGCTTGCGATAAGTAATCTGTCATGGTGAATAATTTATTTCATGAATAAAAATGTTTTCAAAAGCAACTACTGGAAAAGTGTTGCATTCATGAGCTGTGATGTCAGACAGTCAAACACCGGAAAACAAAGAGCAAGCGGATGGAAACATTGTGAGAGAATGACCTGAATGAGGTTCTTTCATTAAAAAGATTGCATTGGTGTTCAGCATCAGAGTGGGTTTGAATGGACCATCAGAGGAGAAGCCTTTAATAAGGTCCCTGCCCACAGCTGCTCCTCCTAATGATGAATGCATTACCTTGTAACAATAGGTAGCTACAATGAGTTTCAAGTCTCTGCAAGTTGATTTTTGTAGCTGAAATAAACCAAACCCTGGAGAGCTGCCAGGAAGGTAAGCAGATCAATTGAGAAAACAGTTGAGGTGTGCTTCGGAAAAGTCTCAGCAGTATTGAAAAGTACATTTAATTTGTAGTTAATGGACTGAACCATGGAAAATTACCGGTCCGATATTTTTCACATTGTTTGTATACCAAACCTTCGTGTTTCAATCTATATGGTACATGTACCATAACCTACAGCCCACACCGTGAAGGAACCGATTGTATCCATGTATGAGTGTGTGCTGCTACATGAGCTATAGGATGGTTTCATGGCATGCCCTAATAGTGATGAATGATTCAGGCCAGCATTGCACCCAAAAGACTAAAGTAATCAGTAACCAGTAAACGCAACAAAGCAGAGCTGCACTTCACGAAAAACCCAAAGCTCTCCCTCTAGGTTCCATTGTGCTCTCACACCTTATTTAGATGTGTTAAAAGGTAGAAATGTGAAGTCTTTGCCTAATTCATTTGTTAAGTTGCAGACTACGCGCCGTGGATGCCCTACAAAGTGATGCCTTGAATTGTTTCTGTGACATGACCAAGACTTGTTGGCTCGCGGGCTTACTCGACCAACATTAGTGCAAAGGTTGTTGGGCACGAGGGGCCCGAGACAGACTTCTAGTTAAGGGAAAGTCAACAACCATTCCTTCTGAAATATCATGGGGCATGTTGTAAGACATCAGTCTAAACGGGAGGAAAACAAGTCTCAGGTATGCTAGTCTTTCTGCTGTGGTCTCATAAGGTGTCCTAGTGAGAATTGGTTGTCTTCCACTTTGACACAATACAAGGGATAAAAAGACAAATTGTTGTGCGCACCTCTCATTCTTCTTCCTGACACTTATTGGGCTGACGGTGCATTGTTTGTAACAGGCACACATTTGTCAGAAGCATTTATATAAGGTTATGCTTTAAATAGTACAATCAACAGGAAGCTCCCTCGGTTACCGTGTAGAAATTGTAGTTTCTACAGTTCTACCGACACTTCATTTTATAAGAGCTTTTCTTATCCTTGGCTCAGGAACTTGTCAGCATTCGCCATAAAACATCAATGTAAAGTCTTTTTCCCTTCCCGGGGAAGGTGTTGGCCCGAGCCATTACTCAGCTGCACCCCATTTACCCAGTTAACACTCTGTCATTTAGAGTCCACATTTGCAGACACAACATCGCCGACGTCTAAGCCTCTCTGATTAGAACTCGCTGCGGCTGTCTAATCTCTGGGTATGTAAAGATTGTAATTTCACTAATGTACTTTTTTTCTCCTCTCCCCTCTTCCCATGTGGTGACCTGGAATGGCCCTTCTCTTCCGTCTTATCAAGGTAAGAGAACTTTGTGTTTCATGTTGTAAGAATTCATAAGTAATTTCCTGGGAGCTTTTCTGAGCGAAGCGAACGATTACACAAGAACACTACACAGCCTCCGATGCTGACCCTCAGTATGCATTGCTCCAAGATGTCCTCGAAAATCACACAAAGTCTATTGAACATACTGTACAGGCAGCAGCGTGTTCAATGAATGTTGTTCATGTGTTATCTAAGGGAAACGGTTATTGTCCCTGTTCCCATATCTGCCTCTAAACCTGCTCGCGTAAGTTCGGAGAGGAGCATTTCTGCGTGGTTTCCGTGCGGGGCTCAGCCTTACAAGAAAACTGTACCTTGAGTATCTTCATCCTGCTGGCTCTGTGGGAATTTATGACGTTCAAAGGAGTCCTAGTTTTAGCTTCTCCTGCATTCTTTTGAGCTGAGAGCAGACATCTAGCCTCCACCTCCTATTTTTTTTTTTTTCTTCTGCTTGTCTCATCTGCTATAAAAAGGCCCTATTTGACCGTGAAGGTTGAGAGCAGGTGTTTTTTGTATATGTTTTCTGATTAGGACTGCCTCAATTGAACTCTGTTTTTTCCTAAAACTTTGGAAAGCTTCAGATGCTGTTTACTCTAGGGTTGCTGTGTTTACCCATGAATGTCTGTCATTAGGTTAGAGCTGTCAGGTCTCAGGAGATGGCTCCGACTGTCTTTGTTTGATGTTTCTGTGGAAAGTAAGCTAAAGTTTTAGAAATGGTAAATCAGTTCTATGAAATCTATGTTTGGAGCTAATGTCACCCTTTCAACCAGACTGACACGATTTGCATTAAATGTCATCGCCCCTTTTTCTCAGTTATTACTCTTGACTCGAGAAACCAAGACACATATCACAAACCTACTGTTGGAATCAGCTTGACTTAATCTTTTTAGTGAACACAACCCAGTGTCAGAATAAATGTTGACAATATGTGTTTCTGCAAATCATGGGTATGTTGATTTCAGTCGCTGAAACACTACTTTATGTTCAACTTCTCGTTAAAAGTACCTGGTTTGCGGCTGTGTCTTGACATGAATATTTGCTTTTGTAGCCACCAGCAGCTGGAAAATAATTAAACTGTTTTCTTATCTCTGGTTTACAGAACATACATTGCCAACATTCATTCTGGCAGTTGGGCTCAGAATTTTGCTTGGAAATCAGATGAAATATCAATGTATTATTACATCATTGGAACGTTACATCATCTTCTTTTTTTTTGTTCTTTTTTTTTTGGTGTGTTTAAATTCTGTGGACTGACAGAAAAAAACGAAACAAACAACAATAGATATCCAAGGACAGCATCGTAAAACACTGTCGTGCCTATTGATAGCATTTTTAAGTAGTGATGTCGGCTAATCGTATCGTTGTCCAAAGAATCAATGTAAAGTGGTGTCAAAGTGCAATTTATGTCAAATATTATGTTTAAAACAAAAACTGCACAAGTCTGTAACTGGTGGGGCTGAACGACATTTAAAATGGGTCCAGAATTTAATAGTCAGTAGTTACAAAAGTGTCACATTAAGACCTGTATGAATGGGCACCACTAGAATCAGTATCAGGTTTATTTTAGGAAAAAGGCTTAGTAAAGCCAGTTGTGTGCGAGCAAGGCCATGGAAAAGTATTGGATTGAAAGAGATGTGTGAGTGCACATATGGCCTCGCGCGACCTAGTTGTTTGTCCTCCTTTCCAATCCTCCAAAGGTTAGATTGAAATTCAGGTTAGGTTTGCTTTTTCGCTGAAGGCAAGCGAGGATTCATTGTCTCCAGCCTAACAACTCGTGGTTCACGCGGGGCAAGGCCGCTGTCGGTTTAATAATATTGCAACACTGACTGGGCAGCGGAGCTGGAACGTATTGCATTACAATATCCACCTCCATCTCACACACATTCTCAGAAACACGAATCCCACATTATTTTTCCCTCACTTCTATTATTTTGCAATCGTCGCTGCTTCGGAATCATCATAACGATAATCATCATGGTGCTCTGGTTTAATGAATCTCCCCAGTAGGCAAACATCATGGCTGTTTAAAAATTCTAATATTTGAGTGCAGAACAGTGGTGTGTTTGCTGTAATGTACCCGCGAGCCATGCGGGTGACTTTCTGGCTTGTACTTTTCTGTCTGGGAGGGCTGAGGAAGGAGAGCGCGGGGTTAGAGGACATGTTAAATGCAAATATCTCTCATCCAGTCTCCCGCGCTCTTGCAGAAACAATAGGCTGGATTCTGTTTGACATGGATGAGTAGTGTGCTCTCTCTCTCTCTCCCTCTCTCTCTCTCTCTCTCTCTCTCTCTCTCTCTCTCTCTCTCTCCCTCTGCCTCTGTCTTCCTTTCCTCTGAATATATTCCACAGCTGTCCAAGAGGGCTGAGGAGAACTTACTGCAAATATTAACAGTCTGTAGCTGTGCCTTTTGTGGCAAACTGTTCTAAAGCCACAGAGGCTTAGAGGACAAGATATAAATGCAGGCCTAAGACTAGCTAATACAGATTTGGTAATGAGGGGAGGAGGAGGGCTGAATTAATGCCAGATTCACGTCACCGTGGAAGGAGTGGAACAGGATGGCATTTCATGGCCATCACTGGGGAAGCATTCAAGTGTTTTCACTTGCCGGGACTTATCCAGGTGCCAGACAGACGGGCTGCCTCTGTTTAAATTTGTCATGACGTGACCTGAGAGGTGTATTGATGGTATTCATAGACGTGTCAGAAGGATATTTCTTTTTTGTAGCCTTCGAGAAACAAGTAAGAGAGTCAGCTGTGAAGTGTTTTGTTCACCTAAAATCGAGACGAGAGCTCAGACCCTGCCGGCTTCAAGGACAGTCTGATCTGCTTCGAGACGCAGTTACTATTTTTCTTCTAATGTTCTTGGTAATGATTTTAGTCATTTTTTTTCCCCATCGTGGCAATATTTAGGCACCGAGACAACTGTGGTGCATGCCGGCCACTTTTCCCACCTCAGGTCCACCCAGGCTCGACCCTCTTGCCCTAATTGGGCTTTCGTCGCTCCAGGAGCTTGTCTTTTTGTTTTGTTTTTTATGAGAGAGCCTCTCGGAATAAAAATAATGATGTAAAAGACAAGAGCCCTTCAGGTTGTCATCAAGAAAACATGGGCGAGGGATCAACTGAACAACTAATGAAAAGAAGTGTTCCGGACAAACTTTTCTCACTTTGAATGAATGCAGAAGGGAATACAAATGAAGTGCTTTAAAAGGCAGAGCAGCGTACGGGCACGGAGCTGAACAAGAAATAAACACGTCCCCAAACATTCACGTAACCGCTGTGTGCTCAGAGAAGTGCTCCTCATTTGTCTTTTATTAAAATGATATAAATGCTCTAGGCCATTCTTTAGTGTGGACGCAGCTTGTCCACATTGTAATGGAAGCAACAGTAGGAGTATAAACTCATTTAAATTTGAATATCAGAGTGACCCACACGTTTACACTTCAGGCAAGCAAACATTTTATACCCTTGCTGGAGGGAAATTGAGGGAGGACATCGCCTCCCATGCTTCTTTTGTCTTTCTCTGGCAGGCGTCTTTCGTTCAGACAATTTGTTTTTTTCCTGTCAGTTTAAAAGAGAAAGACGCTGTTTTGCCTGGAATTTAATGCACCCTAGACTCCATCATCCTTTCAGAGACTTATGGATGAAATCACAGATGTGGCATGTTTTTTCTACAGTTTATGATGCAAACCAATCACGCAACACGATGTGTTTATAGTGACTAGACCCATTTAGACCTATTTGGGAAAATCTTTCAACAAAAATGTACATTTAACGTTACATGACAAAGCATGTGATGAAAAGATAATCTTCAAGGATGCTTCTGCCTGTCACTGAACGGCGCCATAGTGCGACTTAAGTGCATCATTTTCAGGCTCCCCGTTGCGACTTTAATTAGAAAACGTATCGTTCAGGCCGGGCAAAACCAACTAGAGCTAGAGAACTATATGTTCCCGGTTTTGTTGTGACGTGCTCAGTGGATAGGTCGATGTCGAGCGCGTTATAATGATTTTGAGTTACATCACGTCTCGATTATGCCGTCCTTCATAGTTTGAAAAATTCACGCAGTAACACATGCTCTCTACCGATATATAATGCCGGCAGCTCTCTCCACCACCCAGCGCTTCTGCAAGGCCTCCAACCAGTGGGTGAATACATTAGAAGACGGATGGAGGAAGGGAGCGGCACAAAAGATGTCTGTAATGCAATAAGAAAGAATAAAGGGCTTTTTAATGAGAAGGCCTGCACCCCCTCTGATGCTCACCCTGCCAATCCAATTGTTTCATTATTCTGAGTGGGAAGTAAGAGCAGCAAGGCTTCAGAGCTGGGTTTTTACTGGAGACTGAGGGTGAAAAGGTTGAAGCTCGATCAAATCACCAGTCAAAAAGGACACTGAATTGCGTAATGTAAAGGTCAACCTTTACGGTCTACACCCACAGCAGCCAACATCTGCCTGCGCCGGTTCATGTTCCTTTTTTCTTTTCTTTTTTTAACCTCATTACTTTGAATGTATGCTAATATTTCAATGATCGTCTGATCTTTTTAATCTTAAAATAAACTACATTTTCCTTGAACATCAAAGCCCGTACGGAGCGTCTGTGATGTCAGCCACACGTTTCTGAAGTAAACTTTGAACGGAGCATCCGCACTTGGTCAAAGGAATGGAGGTTCTAATGGAAGTGAGTCGGGATGTGACAGTATGTGAGGCTGGATGGCTGACGATGATATGGTGAAGCGTCTGTCAAACAAGCAAGCACACCCCGGTTCATTGTTCTGTCCATGTCTGTTATTAAAGACAAAGAACTGACTACCTGACAACTGTACCACCTCCGCTTGAAGGTTTTCATGTTTAAAACTTCCTGTAAACTCCTTTTACCCCTTTGTATTAGATCTGGAAGAAAAATGTACTATATTCCTTATAATAAGACCTGTGACAGCTAACCAGTGCTGATTGTTGATGATCAGGTCACTCTGTATATCGGCAGTTCAAACTGGGACATTTGGGTTTGGTGATTAAAACCCATGTGCCTTTCACAATTTCTGACTATGGTGGCTCCAAGTGGTATGCATGGGAGTTCAAACTATCTGGTCAGGCTCGAACAAAGCTGTAAGGTTGTCTCTTCCATCCAATTGTTTGTTTGTGTGTGTGTGTGTGTGTGTGTGTGTGTGTGTGTGTGTGTGTGTGTGTCTGTTGGATAAATAGGGGCAAGTTTTGAGGCATAATTCCAACATAGATCTCCTGCTGAGTACATCAAAACTTGTTTTAAGGCAATTACTTGATAAAAAACAAACTATCCAGCCAGAATATTTTGGTCAAAAAAATCCAAGTTTTTCAAGGCAGCTTGGAAAAATCTCTGTTGAAAGAAAGACCAGTCCCTAGAGCCTTTGGGCAATTTTTGTAGTGGCGGCATCCTTTTGTAGATTTCAACCTGTTCTGCCGAGAGGGGCCTGTGCGTTCGCCTCACATGCAACGGGTTATTTGAGTTCCTCTTTAGTGCTCACAGAGGAATGGAGCGTTTCATTTTGGTAGCGCGGCTGTAGGGCATGGCTGGTGTTCAACTGGATTGAGCTATCAGCCATCTTTGCCTTGTTGCACACCAGAGAAGGGAGCTATATAAATCTTTCAATCACGCGTCATCCCCGAAGTGTAAACAGGCTGCGTGTGCACATTGAAGTCATTGCATTAATTGGATGATTAGCCGCGTATTTGTATTTGTGCACTTCCATCACATGGTGTTCTGTGACACCAAATGGGAATGGAGTACTAGAGCTGCACATTTTTTTTCAGTTAGCAGATTGTTGGATTGTTCAACGTATTCGCTGAGAGCCGCTGCTTCAGCTGATCTGAGAGCTGTTACCGAGAGGGTTAAAAACCACCAGACCAGATCGTGGGCAATTTTCTGTGCCATTCCTCACTCACTTTATTTTCAGTTCACCTGAACTGTTTGGGGGTCAGTTTGATTAGAAGTGGTTTCTGAAATTACTTTTTTCTGGGACACTAGCTAAGCATCCTTCAGTAGTTTCCTGCCCAAGTTATTTACTGTGATATTTTATTTTTAGTTTGGAAGCTCAAGCATCCTGAGTTTAGGTATGATATTTAGAAAGTGAAGAACGTTTAAGGAGAGGATTGGATCATTTCAAACCTCTCTCCAAAGTTGTTGATATAACACGCACGTGCCATGTGTACTTTGGGAGAATTGTTGGTTTCTGCATCCCGAGGCCACAAAATGATCCTTTCGGAGCAACACTGCATTATGAAAAAAAGTGGACACTAAATCCAGACTACTTCTCCCATAGTTCTAGTCCTTGTTTGAAGTTTTTGAGGCAAAATTGGGTTGTCAGTTCAAGTGTTTATCTTAGACCTGGCACCCACATGTAGGTTTGCTGTCAGTGTTGTTATTGCAGGAGGGTATCAGTCAGCTGCATCTCTACTAGGAAATAGTGTCAGGGGAAAACAAAGGAAATTTTGTCCCAAAAAAATCAATAACTTCGGTCCAGCCAATAAAGAGGAAAAGGACATACTGCAGCCTCCAGGTCTGAAAGGTGAAACCCAATGTGGAAGTGACTTAAAACTGCTGTCTTTCTAATGGCCAGCAGGGGGCAAGTCCTCGGTAGCGAAACAGGAACAATTATATGGAAGTCTATGGGCAAAAAAGTGCCTTAACTTCTCACTTAATTAAAAAACCAGTAGGTGATGTCACAGTGGCTTCATCCTTCTTTAATACCATCCATTCTTTAAGAGACCTGTGAATTTCATCCCTGATCTCAAACAGAGAATTAATGCTTATCCTACCTGACTGAGCGT